>JARFJB010001104.1:1030000-1040000 GCA_036346205.1 Vesta saturnalis
ACACGCACACACACGCACACACGCACACACACGCACACACGCACACGCACACGCAACACACGCACACACACGCACACACACACACGCACACACGCACACACGCCACACGCACACAACACACGACACAGCACACACACACACACACACGGCACACGCACACACGAACACAGGCACACACGTACACACGCACACAAGCACACACGCACACACGCACACACGCGCACGCGAATGCAGGCACACACACACGCACGCACGCACGCACCCACACACACGCACACGCACGCGTCGCACCGTACCGCGCGCTCGACACGCGCCTTGCACACGCACACGCACACGCACACACTCACACACGCACACACGCACACACGCACACACGCACACACGAGCACACGAGCACACGCGCAAACGCGCGCACGCGCACACGCGCACACGCGCCCACGCGCGCGCAATCGCGCACTCGCACACTTGCGCACCCGCGCACCCGCGCGCTCGCACACGCACACGCATGCGCACACGCACGCGCACTCGCACACGCACACGCACACGCACACGCACACGCTCACGCTCACGCTCAAGCTCAAGCTCAAGCTCAAGCTCAAGCTCAAGCTCCTCAAGCTCAAGCTCACGCTCAGGCTCACGCTCACGCACACGCACAGGCACACGCACGCACACACGCACGCACGCACGCGCGCACGCACGCACGCACGATACACACCCAGACATCATGGCCGATCTTCGCGAAACTTGGCCAAAAGTTATAAAATGAGCTAATAGGTCGATTTAGCGATAGTGAAAAAAAAAGTCGATTGCATAATCTTCTATACGTACATATGTATATGTAGATTGAAAGGTAAAAAGATTCCCACCGACCTGAAAAACATTCGTTCACTGCAAAGATGTGATTTGACAAGCAGTGGAGACAAGTCGAAGCGTTAACATTGCTGAACTAATACTAGAACTTGGTGTGACACAAAGAAATCGCGATAGCTTTCATCAACCCAAATCCATTTATTTCAGATAAAAGTTCTGCTTTACTTTTTGTCTAAATTTCGAAGAAAATAAAAGTGCGTGCTAAAAAAAAGTACATTTCTTTTGTGTTTTCCGTCATCAAGGTTATATTTTCTTTATTAATATCATCAACTGTAACTCCAAATCTCAACTCAAGCCCTTTTTAAATACGGTTGGAAAACTATTTCATACTTTATCCATGTTCATCATATTTTGAAAAGTAATAGTTAATTACTTTGTAGAACTGTACTTATCTATTAAAATAATGTTTTGTACTAACTAAAATATTACATGAACGAACTGTTTAACATTGAATTAAACCAAACATTTTTATACAGCTTTACTCATATTTAAAAATTTATAGCCAACCGTCTATGTAATAATAAATAAAAATGGTTGAAGTCCCATACAAATGATTTAATTGTGACTGCAACAAAAATCACTTAGAGGAAATCTAAAACACTCCTGAAATACAAACAAAAGATAACAATGAAAAAAGATCAGAACATTATAAAAAGGAAGCTTATAATTGACTCTCTCATTAAAACCTCAACTTATGTAAATGCCATTTGTTAATTAAATTGTGCATAAAAAAGAAGAAGAAACGTTGGTAATTTTTAAATTGTTTTGTTTTAATTTTAAAAATTTAAATAGAAATGATTCAATTAATTGAGAAGAAAATGAATGTTTAGCATTTATTAACTTCAGATCTACAGTACCACAAAAATAAACTGAAACTAATATTAAAATATAAAGTTTCCATCAGATGTAAGTGCGTTATCATTATTTAACCTATTGAGAATATAATTACTAGTATTTGCATCTGAGTAGTCTTAGTCTACATATACATATAAAGCTCATATTCGTTATTATATTCAGGCAATGTAAATTTGCTTTTCAAGAGCGTCTGTATAAATCGTCGTTTCCAGTTTCAAGGTTATGTAAGTGTTACCGAGAATTAGTTGAAGTACAATCCTTTACCACAATAACACAAAATGTAGGTATGTTATATACTATACGAATATAATTATATATAAATACTGTAGTGCCGTAGTGCGTCAGTAATTAATTCTGAAGTAGTTAATAACGAAGCTTGAGTCCTTTGTGCTGTACAATAATTTATTATTTTATTCAGTATTGCAAATTATTTAATAATACGCATACGGAATAGATATGTCGTGTTTCAAAATTAATTTAATATGTGCAGCAAGATTTATATAGATTTGTAATTTACTACTTTCTGAAACAGCTGTAAAAGATAATATTTACAATCAATTACAATTAATTTTCGCTCTAAACAGAAAAGTAAACAGTGCTCTCATCATTATTAAATTGTTAAACAAAGTTAGGTATAAAAATAATTTATGTAACAATGCAGTAAAGTAGCTAATCAATTATTCCCTCCATTAAGTATGTTTCTCTAGGTCTAGAGCTACGGGAAAAACGTTCAGCAAGGTATAACAACCTTTTCTCTCGCTGTGCTTGTAATATTTCGGAACACGACTGAACATAAGAAATATGAAAATAAACAATAATTTCCACAACTTTATATAATTAGTTAGATCATAAACGATATAGTTGCGATTTCTATTACACACAACCCTTTTTTTAATTGACGTTTCAATTCTGTGTAGGTAGCAATTAAGAAAAAAGGGCAGATGCAAGTTTTTAGTATTCACCTAAAACTTAACAGGTGCGATAGCGTTTACATAAATAAGCTCAGTAGTTTTAAGTATTGACACACTAACTAAATAATAGGTATAAATACTTTTACTTTCTTTCCGACCTTCTAAATATTCGCGTTAAATCTCAACAATTATTTAAAATCAAAATAGTAGGGAAAAAATCGCTAATTAAATAAAGAAAATCGTAAACGTTTATCAGCTATAACGTCAGCGTTACTTAATATCTTTACTAATAAATACTTAAGCGAAAACTTTTCCTATTCACTTTACATATTTTCTATCAATAAAAAAAAAAGAAAACTTTGCTTTCATTAACTCAAAACATGGTTAATAACCGTGATATTCCTCGACGTAATGCGTAGATGTCGGTTTAAAACATAAAATAATTTAGTAAACTCATTTGAGTAGTTTCTACAAGTAAAATACTTTTTGGTATCTGTACCGTGTTCAAAATGACACTCAAACGTAGACCAGTATATGCTACAGATAAAATAAGGATATCGTCTAGCTGAGCTCATCATTTGAGGACTACTAAGCAGTAGTGTACTAGATGCTTGGATAGTGAACACATGTAAGTAAACACAACAAACAAGTAAAACAGAACGCAGCCCATATCAATAGTTTTATTTATTATCAGAACAAAATGTAGCAACCAACAAAAATTCGTAGTCAATGACTATCCTATGCACCCATGCCATTAAAGGCTTTAAAAACATAACAAAAAGCAAACCGAAGGTACAATAAATGTTTACCTTAACACAGTAAGAGTAAATAAACTCAAATATTTAGTTAACAGCCGCGTTAAAGATCATGAGGTTAACTCATCTTAACGCAAACGATTATTTTATATGCATTTATAATAATTGTAAACAGAAAAGAATACAGTACCTTTCGTAGCAAATTATTAATCTGAATTACTAACCACCAAATGATTTATTATTTCACTTCAAAAATGAACAAACAAATTTCCGAAAAGGAATTTGCAAAATTTATCTATCAGCAAAATGAGAGTAGAAGGGGAGCAGCATATGGCGTGACGTCATAATTAATTAAAGGTGGTGAGGGAGGAGTGGAGGGATGTGAGTGAGGGCTTGGGGTGGGGGTCGGAGTGGGTCGGCTTCCTTCTGGGGCTATTTTCAACCAACCCCTTGTCAGCATTTTCGCCCCTAATTAGAGCCCTTTTGGCAGAAGTAAGTCTTTTTGGCATACCAGCCCCTGGAATTAGGGGTGTGGGCCGGTCGCGTGACCCTGGGGTGGGGGTGAGGGGAAGTCACGACTAGGTGTGGGGGAAGGAGCGGGGCAGGTCACGTGATACGGTGGGGGAAGGAGTGAGACATGTCAAAGTCAAATCTTTTTAATTATGAGTCATAATCAAATTTCTCCGCCATATTGTTTTTAATTATGATTATCAAATCCTTCCGCCATTTTGTTTTTAATTACGGCTTCTTTTCGGAGGCCATTTTCAACCCCTTAAAGAAATTTTCTGCCCTGATTAGTGTCCTTTTGGTCCCTTTAGCAGTCCAGCCCCTGAAGCATAGGAAAACGCGGCGACTGTGGGGGCAGGGGAGGGTTGACAATATTTTAATTATGAGTCATAATTACAGTCCTCCGACATTTTGTTTTTAATTATGAGTCATAGTCAAATTCCTCCGCCATTTTGTTTTTGTTATGAGTCATAATCAAAGGCCCCTGCCATTTTGTTTTTAATTATGAGTCACAACCAAATTTCTACAGCATATTTTTTTTAATTATGAGTCATATTACATTTATCCGGGGGGGGGGGGGGGCGTGGCGAGATCAAAGTCCAATTATTTTAATTACGAGTCATAATCAAAGCCCTCGGCCATTTTGTTTTGGCGAGAAATTTTAAATGGAATGGGGCCCCCACACTATCTCATTAGGTAGATGTAGGACGCCGAAACTTACTCTCAGGTTTCGTCCGCTTTGTTAAGGCCCACTTATTTGGTTTTAATTATGAGTCATATTTAATATAAAGACAGGGAAAAAACCACTAATTAGCTAATTAGGTAAAGGTAAACAAGTTGATCTTCATTTCCAATTTTGGTAATTCACTTCAAGTTTCAAGTTAGAATGATCCGTTACAGTCACCCTAATGTGTAATTAAAACAACTACAGTACTAAAATTCTTTTTTATTTATCATAGTAGAAATTTAAAAAAACAAGTATATTTATAATTAAACATGTAATGAAAAGCGTATTTACAAAATCAATCCAAAATTGATTATTTCATTCCTTTAATTACCACTTAGAAGGTCGTGTGTTGTTTTACACCAGATACTTTTGTAATGCCTTATTAAAATTGTAACTTTTTTTTTTGGACTTATAGGTAGGTGTATTTGCTAAGTAAATGAACAACATAGTCCAAAATTATTAGATTTAAGACCCTCGACAAACAATAATGTCCTATACAATACATTAGCAATGTATAAATGTTTTCCAGGTTTGAACGACGGGTTATAATCCAACAATTGCCCTCTTTCCAATCTTGGCGTACGTACATTAAGACCATAAATAAGGAAATAAATAAACACTAACCACTATACCCATTTCTCTTTCTATGTGTGCATACTTTCACCTAGAAAAATTTAAACTTCTGAAAGTAAATACTACAGGACCCTTTAATTAGTTTAATTGTTGAAACCCTAATTTCGTGGAATCTATTCATGATAGATTGAAATAAAACACGAAATGTGTTAAATAAAATCCACAATATATTGAAACCTTAACATGCCTACAATATTTAATAAAACTGTGCTTACATGACTTTCTTTTTTAAAGGACACAAGCAGATGTTGCTCGAGATATTATTTTTTTGAAATACTATTCGAAATGTTACCACAGTAGGTAAGTGATTTATACGTTTTACTTTTTTAGTTTTTTTTTTTTTTGAGAAAAATTAGTTCAAGTGCTACCTTTTGTTCTGTTTTATCGATCATTTTATTTATTATATGTAATGGGTAATTATTCGATTTGGCTATTTGTTTGAATATACTATTTTCTCTATTAAAATTATTTTCGGTCAATGGAACTGAGAAACTTCTGTGTATCTTATAATGGCAACCACTAAGTTTGTGTGACAGGGTCATTCGATTTAAAAGGTATAGTGACATAAGTTTTGATTGGATTTCTATAAATTGAATAATTAAGTTTATTGCCTATCCTCTTAATTTTCAAATCTAAAAAGTTAATTGAGTTGTTTTCTTCAACTTCTAGTGTGAACTTAATTCCAATGTAATTAAAAAATAAGTCTGTATATCACAACTTACAAAGCAAGCCAATATATCATGCACATATCTGTACCAAAATAAAATGTTTTTTGAATTATTGGAGTTAAAAATCAGGTTTTCTAGATTATCCATGAAGAAACTGGCAAAAATTAAAGATGTGGGGCTTCCCATCAATAACCCTTCATTTTGAATGTATAACGTTCGGTGGATGGTTAGTTCTTAACAGAACTGTCTAATGTGGGCAGAGTTGTAAATTTCGCGGTACAATCTGGTTTATCGGGTGCCAATCAGGGTAAACGGTGATGTAGAGGCCTAGATTCCTCATCGCAGGGAATTGAAAGTTAAAAGCGGTCCGAATAGCGTCAGCGAAGACGTCGGTTTAGCAAAGTCTCCGAAGATTTAAAGTGGTGCCGGTATTTAAGACTTTAAGAGTTGGAAATATGCGGTCTCGGTAGTATGAATTCGAAAAAAAAATTATCAGTTGTACAAGAAAAATATAATTCCTGGTATAGAGATCGGAGGCGGTTACCAATTAGCGGGATATTAAAATTCAGTTTAAATAGTTGTAGATTAGGAAACCCAATACTTCAAACGGCAAAAAAATAAATAACTACTGGTCTCAGCAAAAACAAAAAATTAATTTTGTTATCGCGGTTAAAAGGGGTTAGCTAACTTAATATTTTGAAAAAATTGTAGAACCTTGGTAGAAAAAAATGGTACTCACGTTGCAATACTCCAACTCTAATTTGTTAGGGCAGCTGAAAAAAAACACAAAGGTTACACTCCAGTGGTTGACGATGTCAATTTCCAAAATAAATATTCCCACCGGTGGCAAAAAAAACCTAAACCACAAAAAACAAAAGTGCATTCAAGGCAAAAAATATAATTACGTGGTACCAGTATACCACAGTCGGATAATCACTGTTAACAAAAATGCAGTAGTCAAAACAAAATTAATAACTCCAGTGATTGAAATAATGAACAAATCTCAACTACTGACCAAAGGACTTTATCTGTCTAACCGGGTGGTAACGAAACTAATCAGGGCGGCGCTGAAAATATGGGACGAATACTTTCAAACCAAACAAAACAAAAAAACAATCATAATTATAAAATGCAATCAATGATATGTAAAAAAAATATTTCTGCAAATGTTCGTAATCAAACTGAAAATTAATTTATTTCTGTAAATGTTTGTAATGAAAGCTAAATTAATTCGTAAGCTGTTCTTATTATAAATTAAACTAAACAATCAATTGTGTGACTGTAAATGCTTAAAACAAAATTAATATGCAATTGATTTGTAATTTGAAAACAATTTTATTTCCGAACATTACCCAGGAATAAAATGTTTAACTATAAAGGTATAAAAAAAAAATTGATGAACCAATAGTTCACTTACTGCTAATGCAAATACTGTGTTAAAGAATACGGTAACGGTAGTATTGCTAAACTGCAAAAGGAAAAAAATAGAAACTCATGGATAAAACCCTTACCCAATAATTACACACGTGCAAAGACAAGTTTAGTTAAATAAATTTTCAATAAATGAAATATTTACAAATATAAGCGAAAGCGAGTGACACAGACAAGATGCGGGTGTCAACTAAATTAATCTTCGTATTGATTGAAAGTCTAAATGGTTCTTTTATTCGAAAAACGAAAACTGTATAATGTACTTCTGTTAATCCATACTAATTTATGAAGCTAGGCCCAAATGAAAATTTCGGTTGTTCAAATTAGGATTCAAAGTAGTTCAACAATAATAAATCAGTAGTAAAATACGCGTAAGAAATCAATGAAAACGCTAAACTAGCTAGCGGAACTGATCAGTCAAAACGCACTATATTAATAATCGTTCGATTTAATTGCAATAGTTCCTATAATACTTATCGCTTAGACGAAGTTGATAATAAACCTGTCTCTGATCGTGAAAGATTTTATTAAAAATGGAAATTTATAACAATTACGCTTAAGAGGCGTCAAAAATAGGGGGATAAAAGTTTCCACTAACCCCGATATCGTGCACTGGTTATATTTTTCAAAAATTTGTTTATGGCAGAATATTACTCTCCTAAAGAGCATATTGATCACCAAATTTGCAAAAAACTATTTAAAAGCGCTTTGATTTATTTTTAATTTCGATTTCAAAATTTCAACACCCTGTATCTCAGGAACCTTTAAAGGTTCAATACCCTGTATGTTGGAGTACTTACAGTTTGGTGATTCTTTGATTGTTCATGTCTGGATTGTTTGTATTGAAGTTCTTCTAATTTTTGTGTTTGTTTCAAGAACTTATTGTTTCATTTGTCTAACTTTATCTCTAACTTTGTCATATAAGCAGTCAAATTCGATAGGATGCAGTTTGAAAATAAACTCTGCATACACGCCTAAGCCTCCTTTTAACGAATCTGTGTCTAGACAGTAAACTGATTAGTATCGAGAAATATTAAGATTAAAGCCATTAAATAATCTGAATTTGACAAGAAATGATCATTAACAACTATCCAATCCTAAATAACATCATCGTTAACCCTCTTTCGTGAAGCAGTTATTTTGGACAAGTTAGGGATAAATTTTCCCACTCATTTTGTCACGGCTTAGGTTCTCATTTATTTCTTGGGTTTGGGATATCCGGAATAGCTTTAATATAAGTTTCAATCAGTTGAATCCAATCTTTAGGGTAAATCTGTCCCACGAATTTTACCCGCTCAGATTTGAACTAAATTTTACTTTTAATATGTACATATTTAATATACAGTATGGCCATATTCAGCTCTATTTGGATCTGTTATAATATATAATATCATCAAAGGAAAATGCTACATTATCCATGTCTCGAAATAATTCAGAATCCCTTTTAACTGCAGGAGCAAAGCACAATCTAAACGGTAACCTATTATGCTATATCTGCCATATAGTGCTGAAAATGTACTGTTATCTACACTTTGATAATCTATTTCTACATCAAGCAAACCACGCTACATATCAAGCACAATTTGGCAGCAATTTCATATGTGCTGTTGGAATAAGCATAACTCTCGTTGATTTCACCGATTTAAGATAATTAAAAAACACAAACACGAGCGTTAATCTAATTCCCAATTCCAATTACCACCGTATTCAGCCACTAAGTTGGTATGACAAGCTTACGAATTATTCTATTACTTTATGATTTACTTTGAAACCTGCTATACAACACACGAGAAATTCCTTGGAGATACTCAATTTTCTTTTAAAGTGATGTGGTGTTCCGTAAGGAATCTAAAACAGCCCTCAAAATTATGCTGGGATATAATTTACTAACCTCTACCAAAGAATTAAAATGAACTTCTAACTTATGTACAGACACAGATACAGACACAGACAGACACAGACACAGACACAGACACAGACACAGACACAGACACAGACACAGACACAGACACAGTCACAGACACAGACACAGACACAGACACAGACGCAGACACAGACACAGACACAGACACAGACACAGACACAGACACAGACACAGACACAGACACAGACACAGACACAGACACAGACACAGACACAGACACAGACACAGACACAGACACAGACACAGACACAGACACAGACACAGACACAGACACAGACACAGACACAGACACAGACACAGACACAGACACAGACACAGACACCGACACCGACACAGACAGAGACAGAAACACAGACACAGACACAGACACAGACACAGACACAGACACAGACACAGACACAGACATAGACACAGACACAGGCACAGGCACAGGCACAGACACAGACACAGACACAGACACAGACACAGACACAGACACAGACAGACACAGACACAGACACAGACACAGACACAGACACAGACAGACACAGAAATAGACACAGACACAGACACAGACACAGATACAGACACAGATACAGACACAGACACAGACACAGACACAGACACAGACACAGACACAGACACAGACACAGACACAGACACAGACACAGACACAGACACAGACACAGACACGGACACGGACACGGACACGGACACGGACACGTACACGGACACGGACA
>JARFJB010001104.1:1045000-1220000 GCA_036346205.1 Vesta saturnalis
CTGAATTTGTACAATATTCATAAACGGTAAAGGTACATCTTAAAAAGGAATCTTTCAAAGGAATTCTAGGTCCTTTGTAAAACGAGTTTATACAGTTCTACATCTTTTATTAAAATTTTAAACTTGCAGTTTTGAAAATGCTTTGATCAGTTTACATTTTTGGTAATAAAATATTATATTTAATATAACAAAAAGGATGTTGGTAACTGATATTAATTAAATATTTTAAAACCGGTAGGTTGGAATGTGAAAGTATTTATATACCTCTCTTAGTCAAAACAGCATCCTTTGCTGGAGAATTTCCTTCATACAAAGTATGTTGTTTTATTACCTCTGTTCCGCTATTGTTAAGAAAATCACAAAGCACTTTTAAATTGTTTGATAAAATTATGCATATTTCCTTTTTCAGTTAAATGACTATCGATCAAGGACTATGAAACAAAGCCTTTTTGAAATAAACGCCTTATTTTTAAATAATACATCACAAAGGGCGGATTATACTGTAAGTTAATAATTATGTAAAAAAAAATTTAAAACTAGTAGAACCAAGGGGTTTTGTATTACAGAAGCACATTGTACACTAGGAAACCAAATTCAGTTTGAAAATAAGTAATTATCTTTATCAAACATTTACTAACAAACTGTTATTTACTTTTATTTTTTATACAAAAAAAAAGTAAGCAGTGAAATTGAATTATTTACCGATTTAAGTGCAACAGTAACTTAAATGTATGTACAGTGTGCCATATTTCAATTGTGATTCTGCGGTATATTACGAGTAAAAGTAGAAAGATGAGGTCTTGCATTTTCGTACCACTATTGTTTTTTTGAAAAATCTGAAACATTGGAACTGTGGCAGGTTCTGTAACAAACAAAATACACCCACGCACCACACAAAATTAAAAACACCGAACGCGTTTTAATAGTCGACCGCTGATGATGATAGCGTAGCTATTGGAACGCGTTCGGTCTCCACATAATAAATGTGTCATCTACATATCTATACCAAACTAAAGTTTTTTAGGTGGATTTTACAACAGCTTAATGCTGTAGCAATGGGTTGCCCTCTTAGTCCTGTTACAGCTAATTTTTGCATGCCAAAATTTGAAATAGCGTATGCAATTGTGGTTTGCATCAAAGGGAAGGAAATCGTTTGCTGCACCGCTGTCCTACTCATGTTAGTTCTCGTGAAATTCCCATACTCAAATTTTCGACGTTACCTATTACCCGGAGTTCAACATACCTAGCTGTAGAGGCACCACCCCTTTATTGTTTCCTTACATAGCTCTACCTAACCGTACGAATAATCCACCTACCTTACCCCTAATTTAAAAGTACTATTGTACTCTGGAACCATCATATATATATATATATATATATATATATATATATATATATATATATATATATATATATATATATATATATATTGGTCTCATAATCGACTACCCATTTTATTTTATTAATAAATTCCTACGAGATAACTAAATAAGTTGTTCTCTGTGGATTATCTTCTGTAGTCTTTGAGATTTAAGTTAATTATTAAACGAGTAGGCGCCTGTCACAAATAAGTTATAAATTAATAATTTCGTGTAACGTCATTTTACTACGAGATGTTTGTTAGTTTTCATCAATAATTATTTAATTTTGTGCTTCGAGACATTATTTCAACATCCGTTTGAACTTTCATGGATTACTCAGTCCAACAACGTGTGTTTGTGTAGAAACTTTGTTACGTGTTTATCGTGAATAACGTGTATTTTCGATAACTTCCGTTACTTTATCTAATAAATGAACTAATTAGTTACATCTAAATATTAATATTTCCTTATTCGTTGGTGGAATGTTTTAATTTCGTACCTAAAAAATTATTTTTCGCACCTCTACAGTTAAACTAATTTATTTAACGTACACATCTTTTTATTCCTTTATAGATATAAGTTGCGCCATCTCGAAGATTTAGGGTCATTTAATAAAGTTTGAAAAGGAATCTTGTTTTAAAAGACAACAATGGGATATCTGTAAAATTTATTTATCAAAATTTGGTTTTAACATTCTTATCTAGTTTGAATAGTTTTGACAGGTTTGCAATATTGCTTTTGTTAGGGCGTTGTTCCTGATCTTTCTTTTACTTAAGACGCCATTTTTCCGATGGGGAGATTGATCTTCAAGAAAATTTTTCCTTCCGTTTATAAGATGTTTAAGCATCGTTTCTTTGGAAAATTTTTCATATAAGGTAATGGTTTTGGTATAAACCCTTACTGACGCTTTACAAGCGGATCTTATTGAAATTTTCAATCTTCATATCCTCGGGTAAGTTTAACACATGTTCGACAACTTTTAGTAAATCGATTCTTTCATTTAGGCACTTTCGCACGATTAATTAAATTTATAACATAGGTCTGTTGAAACGAAATCATCGCTATCGGCTCTAAACATCTAAAAGAGGTATGCTTGTATAAGGTAATTAGTAACGTACTTACTTGTATCACTTTCAGCGCCTTGATACCGGCGAAATAAACAGCTATTCTTTATTTATATACATAACTAGCAAATTGGAATCCACTACCGATCACCTCCGTACCTATTCCTACTGGAATGCTGGCTCTTAGCTACTGATTAGCTGTCTTGGTTCCACAAAGTAACTACCACCTTCGAAACACGAAGGGCATTTACAGTTTGGTAATTCTTCATCAAAGGTCAGAATTCTTTATTATTCAATATACACAGGATTTGTGTAATGAACAGTGTATTGCTAAAATCAGTACAACAGAGTTAGGTTACATTCGGGGTTTAACCTTATTTATTTACGTGTAACAAAATTTATCATTTATAATAACATGCTTTTACTGGAGGCTAAAGTGGTTGAATAATTTAGAGTTTGATTTGTTCAATTTGTAATTTCTTTCTGCATACAAAAGAAGAAAAACCACACCTATTATTCACTGGGACGTTGACCTACTTAGTTCACTACCTTCACACGGTAGTTGCGCGTTGAAGCTCCTGTTTTAAAATACATTATATACAGGGTGGAACAGATATCGAGGTCGTATGAATTACAGTCATTGTTTGAAACTGTATAGATATTTATATTCAAATTTAGAATTTCTGTAACTTTTCTGTACTTTGTCTTTCATTAATATTAATTAATTGTCATTACGGATAATTTTGTTCAGAGCAGGTTTTGCTGTAACAAAATTTCTGTACTATTGAATGTCTTGCTGCAATTCTATGCCTTGCACTGAACAGACTATCCAGATATTTCTATGTAATACCATTTCTTAAGGGTTTTAATAAAATTCAAGAAACCGAAATCAAAATCATTGGGGATTTAAATTCTATTTTGTGAAACGTAGGCAAGCCGTTTCAAAATTAAGCACTACTATTTTCATTGTGGATCTATTTTAGATCGCACTTTATGGGTTACTTTCGCCCTTTCGGCTGCGATTTGTAAGTACTTACAACCGTTGGGAGCGGCACAATTAACGAAATTTTTCTTTTACGTTTAGGGTTCGATTAACGAACTAAATACATTTAGTTTTTTATTCTTTGTGGGCATCTGCGACGGCTCACCACTTGCCATCGTCAGGGCTGAATTATAATTATTGTGTTAGTTAAGATTGTTATGAATACTTTGGGGAAAAACTAGCATAGTATCATTATTGTTTACGTTCGATATTTATTCGACAATTATTAATGTAAGTTTAAATTAAATTAAATATACGGTTACTTTTGGTTGTTCGGGTAAAAGTTTGTCTCTCTTTAAATTGTTTCCTTTTTTTTGGAGCACTACCTGTTTCAGGTTTTACAGGGCCTGCTCTCTACTCCTCTTTTCCTTTTCTTTCCTTTTCTCCCTTTCCTGACTAAAACCTGTGGCGCCTATCCTTTAGTGGCTATCTAACCACGTCAACAACCTTGTAGCAACCCTCCAAAACCCCACGCATCCAAGTGCTCTGCGGTCAAACGACCGCACGCAGGAGTTTAGTCGAGTGCACTTTCAAAAAATGTTTACATGCAGGTTAGACATGTAGCATAAAATTGGCGACCAACGTTTCGGCCAGAGTTTTGGAGTACGTACAAATTTTAGCTATATTTTAATTTTCTTCTCTTCTCATTCCTTGGGGTTATCTTAAATATTTTTCTTCTCTTTAGGTTATTGTATACACTTGGCGTGTTAGTGCCAACGGGGTTATAATATTTGATATAGTATTTTACTTTACTTCCTGAATTAATTTGATCTTTTATGTTACTAAGATGGCTGTTACACTTCATTTTGATGTTAATCGTCTTACGAAGACAGAATTAATGTTAGAATTATTATCTAGAGGTTTAGACTGTACCGTTAATGTCGAAGCTTTACGTAAATCGGTGCGTAGCGCGAGAATACTCGACGCTAACAAATCTCTTACTATGACTGCACATCAGATTCCGTTCGCGGACGACGAAATTGCTTTAAACGCTGCCATTCGGGAATTAAATACCGACATCGACTCTTCTATTGATGACTGCACTTCGGCTGCTTTTCTTCGTCTGAGTACTTTAGTACTTCATGCTCAAAGACGATGCGAACTTATGATAGCGGATTCAGAAATGGAAATCGCTCAGAAAAATCAATTCCTAGTCGAATTACAAAATTTACGTTCTGACTTAGAGCAAAAAGGAAAAAGGGTAAACGTATTACATTCTCTGATACAGTTTCTTCACCAATAGCGGGACCTTCTGCAAATTCTACTTCTCATGGCGAACCTGACCCTATGGACGTAGAACCACCATTAATTTCTTCCGATGAGGACGTTGATGTGCCTCGGGGTACCTCAGCTTCTACTTTTACTCCTTCCTTAAGTCACTTCTCCATTACCAAGTTAGGGTTATCGTTCTCTAGCGACAGTACTGCCTCTCTTTGATTTCTTAACGCGGGTAGAAGAATTAAGTGCTTATCGTGGTTTATCCCATAAATTTTATTCTCTGTTATCCCGGAACTATTAAAGGAAACGCATTATTACTCTATCGTGCTCGTAAACACGCGTTATCTTCGTGGAAAGATGTAGTTGCGCTACTTAAGACTGAGTTTTACCGTTAGACTACGATGAACGTTTATTGGACGAGATTAAGTCTAGAACGATGGGTCCTTCGGAAACCATAAGTATTTATGTCGCTGTCATGCAAAGTCTTTTCCAACGACTCTCAGTTCCAATACCTGATCAAAAACAGTTATATTATGTACGCCGTAATCTAACACCCTTCTATCAGAATGCGTTAGCGTTAACTGAAGTCTCTACACTTTCGCAGTTAATAACTTTAGGGAAAAAGATAGAACAAAACAAGTATTTTATGGAATCTTTTAAACCTCCTCCGTCAAGGAAATCGTCACAACTGTTGGAACCTAGTTTGGCTTACGTTGATTCACCTTCTGACTCCTTTAAACCTTCTCCTTCTTCTCAATCATCGTAGGGAAAACCGAATACTACGGCGACTCCGCAAACTTCTAATGTTCTTGCACCTACTGTAACTTTACGGTGCTGGAATTGCTCTGGGAGTGGGCATACTTCACCACGTTGTCCACAACCCCAAAATAGGCATTGCTATGGCTGTGGCAAGCCTGGTTATACCCGCACTACTTGCCCAATATGCACTTCTGATCAGGGAAACTAATTTCTGAATCTTCTATCCGAGGAGAGGATTCTATCTTACCGTTAATCTCGGAAACAGCTTTTGTGGAGTACCAGACTCTCGTCGCATTCTTCTTGACTATATTTTTGCGAGTGTTCGTAACGACGAACGACCTTACTTAAACGTCAATATCTTTGGTTATACTTTTCAGGGTCTTTTAGACTCTGGCGCTTCACGCACTATTATAGGAAATTTGGGTTGGCATATTTTACAGCGACTAGGTCTATCTTTATACGTGGGTTCGTTTACTGCCTGCACACTGGCGAATGGTAATACTTGTAATATTCTGGGTCAAATTACTCTACCGATCACTGTCGAATCTAAAACGATCATGCTGGATGTTCTCGTGGTGCCTGAAGTACCTCACAAACTAATTTTGGGTATCGACTTCTGGAAGGCGATTAACTGCGTCCCCGATCTTAGACATGGACAATGGACATTTGGTAATGATACTAGTTTAGCAACTATCTCTTCTGAACATTTGAGTTCTTTCTCTGATCTTCCTACATCTCAACGTTCTGCTCTAAAAACTTTACTGGATCACTCTTTTCAAAATTCCGACACTTTAGGATGTACTACTCTAGTCCAACATGAAATACGTACTAATTCCGAGCCAATCAAACAGCGCTATTACCCATTATCTCCTGCTTTACAACGAGTAACTAACACTGAGTTAGATACGATGCTGCAATTAGGTGTCGTCGAACCATCAAATAGTCCTTGGTCAAGCCCGATTGTTTTAGTTAGAAAGAAAGATGACTCTTACCGGTTTTGCGTCGACTTTCGCAAAGTTAATGCGGTGACGGAAAAGGATGCTTATCCTTTGCCTTACATATCTTCTATTCTGGACCGTTTACGTGATGCACGTTACCTTTCTAGCTTGGACATTCGCTCTGCTTACTGGCAGATTCCTCTTTTGGACGAATCTAAACCTATGACTGCTTTTACCGTCCCTGGACGCGGACTTTTTCAGTTTACTCGAATGCCTTTTGGCTTGCACAATTCGCCTGCTACTTTTCAACGACTAATTGATAGAGTTTTGGGGGGAGACTTAGAACCTTACTGCTTCGCTTATCTTGACGATATCGTTTTGGCTATACCTACCTTTGAAAAACATTTGGAAGTACTCGAAAAATTTTTCAACGTCTATCTTCTGCAGGTCTCACTTTGAGACAAGACAAGTGTCATTTCTGCCGTCCTGAGTTAAAATACTTGGGATACGTCGTTAATAAGGATGGACTTCTAGTAGATCCCGAAAAGTTTCTGCAGTTTGCTTAATACCTGTTCCTAAAAATGTTTCTGATGTTCGCCGCTTAGTCGGTATGGCGGGATGGTATCGTCGTTTCATACCTAACTTTTCTTCTGTCATTAAACCTCTAACTTCACTTACTCAAAAGAATGCTCCATTTGTTTGGACTTCTGAATGCGAAACCGCTTTTACTTCTTTAAAAGAATGTCTAGTGTCAGTTCCTATTCTTTCTTGTCCTGATTTCTCACAACCATTTGTCATTCAAACAGATGCCTCTGACTTTGGTATCGGTGCGGTACTCTGTCAACAATTTCCTACTGGCGAAAAGGTAGTCAGTTATATTAGTAGATCTTTGATTAAGGCTGAACGTCACTATTCCACTACGGAAAAAGAGTGTCTGGCTGTTATCTGGGCTATTGAGAAACTTCGTCCCTACATTGAGGGTTCTCACTTTACCGTCGTTACTGACCACCATTCTTTGATATGGTTAAATAACTTACAGAATCCTACTGGACGGCTTTGTCGTTGGGCGATTCGCCTGCAGCAGCACGACTTTTCGATTATTCACCGTAAAGGTAAAGAACATCTAGTACCTGACGCTCTGTCGAGATCAGTTCCGAAAATAGACTGTATTAATACTTCTTCAACTTCTTTAGTCACTCTGCCTGTTCAGGATAAATGGTATTTAAAACCATTTCTCGTATCTCTACATTCCTAGAAAATATCCTTCTTGGGTTGTACAGGGCGGACTCCTTTATAAACGTTCCAAATTTTCTTCTTCAGATTCTTCTTCGGCCCATTGGAAAATAGTCGTTCCTAAAGAACAACGCAAACGTATTATTTCTGAAAACCACGATCTTCCAACTTCTGGTCACTTTGGAGTCACTAAAACTATTGCTAAAATTTCTATTCACTACTAGGCCTGCACTTCGTGCAGATATCATTCGCTATATTCGGCAATGTGCTGTCTGTTCTGCACATAAAGTTGAACAGTCTGCTCCACCGGGGTTTCTAGCACCAAGAGCCAAACCTACTAAGCCTTGGCAAATTTTATGTTTGGATATCGTCGGTCCTCTTCCTAGGTCCTCTAAAGGACATGCTTTTGTGTTAGTTATAGCGGATTGTTTTACGAAATTTGCCTGTTTCTTTCCCTTACGCCATGCTACTGCTTCTGCTGTGTGTCAAGTCGTGGAAGACAATATTTTTCTTCTATTTGGTACTCCACAGTACATTATTAGCGATAATGGTGTACAGTTTCGCAGTAAAGAATTTATGAAATTATGTTCTGATTATCGAACCACTATCCTTTTCAACGCTAAATACCATCCTAGAGCGAATCCTGCGGAACGAATTAACCGAGTCCTAAAACTTTAATCTCCTCCTATACCACTCAGAACCAACGTAAATGGGACGTAAATTTAAACAAAATGGCTGTGCTATCCGCTCTGCAAGGCACGAAGTTATTGGCTGTTCTCCTTTTACGCTTTATTTGGACGCGAACATAACTTATTTGGCGACCTTTTAGGTCCACCACCTTCTCCAGATTCTACTTTATTAGACCCAGATCGCGAAAAACTTTCCGACAATAAACTAGTTCGTCAGTTCGATTCTATTCACACTGATATCAATAAACGACTGGCTAAAGCTTATCAAAGTCAACATCTACGCTATAACCTACGACGTAGACCGGTTAAATTTAAACTCGGAGATAAGGTGTGGAAACGCAACTACGTGTTATCAGACGCGGCGCGGCATTTTAATGCGAAACTCGCCCCAAAGTTTACTGGTCCTTTCCTAATAAAACGAGTGTTATCTTCCTGGACTTATGAACTCAAAGATTCTGTTGGTAAATCCTCGGGGTTTATCACGTCAAAGATTTAAAGCCACATATACCGGCCGATGATTCTTCTGAATCCGATTCCTCCGTGCACTTGGCGTCCTCCTGTCCTCTTCCTCGTCCTGATCGATCCCTTCGCTATCCTAAACGACGCAAAAGACACAAACCTCCTAGCTAAACCCTTACTCCATTTTTTGCTATTGTGACGTTTTGGCTTTCCTTGTGGCTCTCTCTTTTCGTAATGGGCGGTTGGTTGGGCGATACTGGCGGGCCACTTTTATGGAGACCTCTCCTTCGTCTTCCGTGACCTCTACATCCGGTCCCTTCTCTCCTCCTGTCTGCATTTCTCCGGGGGTCTTCCCTACTAATTTCCTCAGGGGGATCTCTGGAGACTTGCCCTTTTCATTTCACTTTCCTATCTTCTGTCTTTGATCTACATCTACTCTACCTTCCTATTTCACTTTACTGGATGAATGCTTGTATGAATGGAGCTAAGAGGAACGGGATGGGTACGCCTTCCCCGGCGAGCTTCGGTGACCACGGGATCCCGGGAATCAGAGTCAATGGGGAAAATTTTCGCCGCAAATGTGATTTCTTCTTTCTCTCCTACTATCTCTTAATAGCACCTATGCCATTTCATCTGTGCTAGTTCATGGTGGCATAGGGTTGAGTTGGGGTCCTTAAGGGACCTACTTATTACACTCTTTCGGCAAAGGGGTCAAAATTATGGGCTTTCTTTTCTTGCGGGTTGGGATGGGTGTTCTTCGGGGTTTTGGTTTTTAGGCTGCCGGCCCTTAAGTTCGGCTGAGGGTGGGGTACTTTTCTAGTGGGTTGGGTTTCCTTTCTTTCTTCCTCTTCTGCTATTCTTTTAGGTTTCTTTAGGTTCCGGGTATACCACGCGTGTTTGCTTTTGGAATGACTGAGACGAAGACAATCTACCTACCCAAATTACCTCATCCTTATCCACTTTGCTTCCTTAACTTTAGTAATAGACCTTTTTTTGTTTTCTCCTAGTTTTTTTGTTTTTTTGGAAGTATTATCGCTTCACGGTATGCTCTCCTTTCACTTTTGTTTTCTTTTCTCCCTATTTTCTCCTAGTACCGGCCGAATGCCGAAGGGCTCACGTGGGAGTTTGGAGTCAGGTTGTTCTTTCGTGGAATGCTTGAGTTGTATGCTTTATGGGTGTCTCTGGTGGTATATGCGTCATTGTCGTCCGCACTTAACTTTCTTCCTGTCTTCTCATTTCTTCTTATTTTGGGTTGGGTTTACTTTGTTTGCTCCGGGTTGGGAATGGCTTAGGGTTGTTTACTTCCTCGCAGGGGTTTGGTTTTACTATATATATATATATATATATATATATATATATATATATATATATATATATATATATATATATATATATATATATATATATGTGGGGTTGGGCGAGAATATATGGGGTTGGGTCATTAGGGATTTTAGGGCTTTTGTCCTGAGCGTAAGCTCAAACTTCTCTTCCTCCTACCTTCTTTCTTTCCTACCGTACATCGTTATAAATCCTCTTCCGAGGTCTTAATTTTGCTGGGGGAATCTGTTACGTGTTTATCGTGAATAACGTGTATTTTCGATAACTTCCGTTACTTTATCTAATAAATAAACTAATTAGTTACATCTAAATATTAATATTTCCTTATTCGTTGGTGGAATGTTTTAATTTAGTACCTAAAAAATTATTTTTCGCACCTCTACAGTTAAACTAATTTATGTAACGTACACATCTTTTTATTCCTTTATAGATATAAGTTGCGCCATCTCGAAGATTTAGGGTCATTTAACATAAAGTTTGAAAATGAATCTTGTTTTAAAAGACAACAATGGGATATCTGTAAAATTTATTTATCAAAATTTGGTTTTAACATTCTTATCTAGTTCGAATAGTTTTGACAGGTTTGCAATATTGCTTTTGTTAGGGCGTTGTTCCTGATCTTTCTTTTACTTAAGACGCCATTTTCCGATGGGGAGATTGATCTTCCAGAAAAATTTTTCCTTCCGTTTATAAGATGTTTAAGCATCGTTTCTTTGGAAAATTTTTCATATAAGGTAATGGTTTTTGGTATAAAACCTTACTGACGCTTTACAAGCGGATCTTATTGAAATTTTCAATCTTCATATCCTCCGGTAAGTTTAACACATGTTCGACAACTTTTAGTAAATCGATTCTTTCATTTAGGCACTTTCGCACGGTTAATTAAATTTATAACATAGGTCTGTTGAAACAAAATCATCGCTATCGGCTCTAAACATCTAAAAGAGGTATGCTTGTATAAGGTAATTAGTAACGTACTTACTTGTATCACTTTCAGCGCCTTGATACCGGCGAAATAAACAGCTATTCTTTATTTATATACCTAACTAGCAAATTGGAATCCACTACCGATCACCTCCGTACCTATTCCTACTGGAATGCTGGCTCTTAGCTACTGATTAGCTGTCTTGGTTCCACAAAGTAACTACCACCTTCGAAACACGAAGGGCATTTACAGTTTGGTAATTCTTCATCAAAGGTCAGAATTCTTTATTATTCAATATACACAGGATTTGTGTAATGAACAGTGTATTGCTAAAATCAGTACAACAGAGTTAGGTTACATTCGGGTTTAACCTTATTTACTTACGTGTAACAAAATTTATCATTTATAATAACATGCTTTTACTGGAGGCTAAAGTGGTTGAATAATTTAGAGTTTGATTTGTTCAATTTGTAATTTCTTTCTGCATACAAAAAGAAGGAAAAAAAACCACACCTATTATTCACTGGGACGTTGACCTACTTAGTTCACTACCTTCACACGGTAGTTGCGCGTTGAAGCTCCTGTTTTAAAATACATTATATACAGGGTGGAACAGATATCGAGGTCGTATGAATTACAGTCATTGTTTGAAACGGTATAGATATTTATATTCAAATTTAGAATTTCTGTAACTTTTCTGTACTTTGTCTTTCATTAATATTAATTAATTGTCATTACGGATAATTTTGTTCAGAGCAGGTTTTGCTGTAATAAAAATTTCTGTACTATTGAATGTCTTGCTGCAATTCTATGCCTTGCACTGAACAGACTATCCCGATATTTCTATTTAATACCATTTCTTAAGGGTTTTAATAAAATTCAAGAAACCGAAATCAAAATCATTGGGGATTTAAATTCTATTTTGTGAAACGTAGGCAAGCCGTTTCAAAATTAAGCACTACTATTTTCATTGTGGATCTATTTTAGATCGCACTTTATGGGTTACTTTCGCCCTTTCGGCTGCGATTTGTAAGTACTTACAACCGTCGGAGCGGCACAATTAACGAAATTTTTCTTTTACGTTTAGGGTTCGATTAACGAACTAAATACATTTAGTTTTTTATTCTTTGTGGGCATCTGCGACGGCTCACCACTTGCCATCGTCAGGGCTGAATTATAATTATTGTGTTAGTTAAGATTGTAATGAATACTTTGGGGAAAACTAGCATAGTATCATTATTGTTTACGTTCGATATTTATTCGACCATTATTAATGTAAGTTTAAATTAAATTAAATATACGGTTACTGTTTGGTTGTTCGGGTAAAAGTTTGTCTCTCTTTAAATTGTTTCCTTTTTTTGGAGCACTACCTGTTTCAGGTTTTACAGGGCCTGCCCTACTCTACTCCTCTTTTTCCTTTTTCTTTCCTTTTCTCCTTTCCTGACTAAAACCTGTGGCGCCTATCCTTTAGTGGCTATCTAACCACGTCAACAACCTTGTAGCAACCCTCCAAAATCCCACGCATCCAAGTGCTCTGCGGTCAAACGACCGTACGCAGAGTTTAGTCGAGTGCACTTTCAAAAATGTTTACATGCAGGTTAGACATGTAGCAACTTACATAAGAATCAATTCGATAGAAGAAGTTAGGCGTGCATCCGGCATCAGTTTAATAACAACAATAGGGGTCACGCGCCAAATCGTAAAACTGTTAAGTTATGGGTTCGTCATTGGCGTGAAAATGGTTCTGTACAAAATTTGAAGAAGCCTGGACGTCGAAGAACAGTTCGTACACAAGAAAATATTGAACGAGTTAGAATTGCGTTTACGAGAAGTCCTAAAAGGTCTGCTAATCGATAAACCCTTATCCTAGGAATATCAAAGGGAAGCTTAGATCGAATTCTTCAAAGGATTTAAAATTTCATCCCTATAAATACCAAATGGCACAGCACCTTAGCAATCATGATAAAGAAGCAAGGTTAGCATTTTGTAAAGAATTTTGGATTTACATCAAGGAGCAATTCACAGTCTCCTAATAAGCGACGAAGCAAATTTTTATTTGAACGGCATGGTTAATAAACAGAATTTTAGATACTGGTCAAATGAAAATCCTCGTGAAATCTTTACGCAGAACGTCCATAATCCAAAAGTTGTTGTGTGGTGTGGAGTAGGATCTTTTGGTATTATTGGCCCATATTTTTGTGATGATGAAAATAACCGCGCTGTAACAGTAACATCCGAGCGCTACGTAAACATGCTAGAGACATTCCTCATTCCAGAATTAAATAGACGAGGATTACTAAAAATGCCTTACTATTCCAACAAGATGGGGCAACAGCTCATACCGCCAGAAACTCAATGAGTGTTCTGCGAAAAATGTTTAATGGCCGACTCATTTCTCGATTCGGAGATTTGCCTTGGCCTTCGAGGTCCCCGACTTAACGGCACCCGATTTTTCCTGTGGGGATATGTAAAAGCCAAAGTGTTTGCGAGTCGTCCAGGTACAATCGAGGAACACAAAGTCAAAATTCGTGAAGAAGTTGAAGGAATAGACGAAGGTTTGCTACGCCGTGTAATGAACCACTTTTTATCTAATATTGAAAAATGTGTTGAAGTTGGTGGAGGTCATTTAGAAGACGTCATTTTTGAAAGTTAGAATTAAATTAGCCAAATATTTATAAGTTATCATAAATCCCAAAGAGTTAGCTGTAATTTAGTATAATAAATAGTTTGTTTTGTTAACTAAAAAATTTTAATGCAAATATTAAAATAGGTAGCCCATTATGGGGAACCCTGTATATACACACTCTGCTTTTTTTAATCTGACATCTTCTGCATAATTGAGTATATAACTTGTAAATATGTTACATAAGGAGAGCAACCTCAGAAGGGACAAGAATTGTAAATATACACCTAACAAATATTTGTTTATCTCTACCACTACCATTACAATCGAAGGAATAGTCAAACCCATTCGCACAAATTGTATGTGGATGATTAATTATAGGAATCCCTGCGTTATTGTCACTATTTTTAAATAATTTTACTATACGCTGCATGTCTTCTTGTATGCTTTGTTAGTTTCAATTTAAAATTGCGCAATAGCTCTGATGAGTAGGTAATACACCATTTTTTATCTGTAATTTCAGATAAATGTTACACTTAATGAACTACATAGTGGCGGGAGTTAAGTTTTATAAAGAAGCAAATGAGTGGAGTGTGGCAATATAATAACAGTAATGCTTTATATCTTTGCAATCCTTTATAAATTTAAATGTATTTGATTAAGGTAATTCTGTATATGGTATGGCATATAACACTAGTATAAAAGCTACTCTGTATACCACAATTTATAAGATATTTGTAACAACACTACGTGAAATACATTTATTGTCAAAGAAAACACTTATCTTGTACCTTAAAAACATATACAAAATAATATAAATAAATATAATATAAATCGTTCTGTAGCTGTGCCCAACTCTTTTATGTGTTTAGGTGAGCCTTTCTTTCTTATTGGTCTTTTTGGTCCATTTACTTTACAAACTGATTATATCTTTATCTTTTACGTTACCATTTTCAGGGGTTTCGCAATTTAATTCTTATAGTTCGTATATATTAAACTCGTAGAAATTAGGTCTGTAGGCGAGAATAAAGTCAAAACTAGGCACCATTCCGTTATGTTATAATCAAATAAATAGTGGCACGAAGGTTGTGAATATTTACTAACTCCCAATCGTACACTCCTCATTTTGAGTTTTTAGTCTATTAATAAAATGAACATTAAATTACGGTATATTTGACTTTTTCTATGGGATGAAGATATAGTATGAAGGACCAAACAAACGAAAACTTGAAACTTCAATAAAACAGGGCAAGATTAACAAGTGGACTATTTGGCGGGTTTAGCGATTGTTCATTTCCTTTTTGAAGCCACTTTACATTCCTTTGGTTTAGCTTCTAATTTTGAACGCTATTAGCAAATTATGGGCTCATAGTAAAGACGGTAACTAAATTTTATTTTACATATAAAAACGAGAACACAATTCAAACGTCACGTGGTGCATTTTCGTGGCGATTGGTTCAAATAGAGAAATAAATCAGCAGAAGAGGCTATCAAATCGATAATAATTTTATCACCGCCTCCAGGTAAATGACAGCTCTTTATTATTTACTATCAAATTGACGCTATTAAAAAATAAAATATCTGGTGTGCACGCATACGCACAGGCATACGCACACGCACACACACGCACACGCACACGCACGCGCATACGCACACGCACACGCACACGCACACGCACGCACATACACGCACACGCACACGGACACGCACACGCACACGTACACTCATGCACGCACGCGCGCGCACGTGCACACACGCACCCGCACACACACGGACACGCACACGCACACGCACACGCACACGCACACGCACACGCACACGCACACGCACACGCACATGCACACGCACATGCATACGCGCACACACCACACGTAAGCGCACACGCACATGCATACAGACACGCACACGCACAATGCAGGCAATATTGTAACGTTTTACTGAAATTGATTGTACAAAAATCTTTACTGTTCTTATTGTGGCTATAATAGTTGAGTTATTGAAAAATATTGGCGTTGGATATCGATAAATACAGCAAGTTAGTTTTAAGATATACCTAACTTGTTTTGATTTTCATTCAGGAGATGAGTTAAATACCCAAAAATTTTTTTAATGCAAATATGCAACCACTCGACCAAAAATACACCGGTTTTACATAATGTCTGAAGCGATATGCAGTAACATAACATGAAATATACAGTGTGATAGCGAAATTGGCCATCTTAGGGTGTTAGAAGTAAAAGTAGCAACAATCTAGCGATCTAACTAGATATTAGCATACATTTTGCACAGATTTATTCGGGATTAAATACTGTAGATAATTTTTTACATCTTAATAGCATACATCCAGATATGCGATTCACAATGGAAATTGATAACAACCTTCAATTACTATTTTAATATATTTCAGTTACAAAACGTAACAATAAGTTTAGCTACACACACACAAATCGCTATCTTAATTCTCAGTCACATCCCCCTCCATCCCAACCACATACGATTATTAAGTCTTTAAGCATCAGGTCAATTTGCTTAATATATGACAAATTCAAACACAAAGAATACAATAATGTATTTAACGTGCTAGAAGAAAAAGTGTATTTTTTAAAGTTAATTCAACAAATCACCAATAAGGTAAGTAAACATAATGTAAGAGTATACAATATAATCCCATACATAAGGCATAAGGGAGCTGACATTATAGCAAAGAAATATTCCAATACAGATTTCCGAATGATTTTTGAACCATACACAACTGTCCCAACAATCGATAAAAAACCCTAAAGATAAAATTCATGGTGAGGATGAAGAAACATATGGGATTCCATGTAATGATTGTACCAGTAAGAGACTGGAAAATACTAATTAGCCATTAAACAACATGCTGCTTCCAACTCCTTAGCAACACTGAAAGATCTCCCCTACAGCTCTGTGTTACTGCGGGCTCAAATTGTTCGATAAACAATTTATTTAGTTTCTTCTTAATGATTACAACATGCACACATGTTTATACAGGGTGCCTGAAAAGTATGGCATATTCTATATATCGCAGTAAATATATATTTTATCAAAGAATGTCTGAAATAAAAATTGTCGAGTATTTAGTGCTTCATTACTGGAAGATATTTAGCTAATGGTTTCTTAAAAAACAAAGGAGCAGTGAATATCACTACATTTCTTTTTAATCACAAGGTATCCCTAAATTGTACTCATTTGATAGAGATGTTTTTTCTTTTTTCAATTATTTAAATCTTTACTGAACTAGTTTTTGAGAAAGAAGCGAATAAGTGATGGTAGACCGATGTTAAGTTTATTACACAATCTACAATGTTAACATAATAACTTCACTAATCCGAAATAAATCTAACAAGTTTATTTTGAGTTAAGACTTATCTGGACACAACAAAAAAAGGAAACTACAATAAATGTTCAAATTGAACACCGTTCACAGCCTGGCAGTGATAAGTTTCACGTTGAAATACATCAATCGCATTTGAAACAGCTTCAGGTGTGATGGCCCTCATATCTGTACGAATGCGATTTATTAAGCTTTCAATAACTCCCGGCCTATCTACGTAAACCATACTTTTAAGGTCGCATCATTATTTTTTATTTTCTCTATATTTCAGCCAATGTTTTAAAAATGTTGTACCTGATTATGGATCTACAAGTCAGAGATGCAGAGAATTTTATAGAAAATATATTTTTTTGTGAAATGTAAGATAAACTTTTTCTCCATTTGTGTAAACCTTCTTAGGACACACTATAAGGTATCAATACACTTATACGTTAACTTGTCTTTATTTGCTTTGAATTTAACTGTATCTTCTGTTGAATTCGAGGATGGAACTGTTTTGTTACCTGCAGAGGTTGAAGATCAAGTAGACTCTGATATACACTTGAGTAGAGTACGATAAACTGATGATGTTCACTAGAAGGAAACAACTCTCATTACAACTAATGTCCGAAAAAATCCAAACCTAGAGGTTTTCGACCTGAAAACAAAGTTGATTTCGACAGAAAAATAAAATGTTATACGAAGAAGACAAGTCCTTCAAAGGCAATTTAGAATTCCCAAAAAAATTACTGAGCTTAGTGTGCGATCAGCCTTTTTTAAATATTTAGTTGACAATAACCTCATACAGATAAGAACAATGAATCTAATTTACTCTCAACACAAAGTAGTTCTGGTAAGCCAACTAAGTTTCTAATAACGGACATAAAGCAATACTTCGGATTTGTGTATATTATGCCAGGAAGTCAATTGCCGAATGTATGTAGCTATTGTTCCGTTGCTTTGGGCTTTGTACAAATCAAGGGAGTTATGAGTGTACAACGGTTTGACCAAACCCGTCGTTTCGTGTATTTCAACGGCAACTATAATGTGGTTTTTAGGAATGGAAGAACATCTTACCCCTTGCACAGTTTCTTTCCGAAATCGTACGTCGTTTATCTCGTGTAGCAGAAACTAGTTGATAAAAGGGATGACGATTTTCTGATACCGTGGAATCACAGCTAAAAACAGAAAGGCAGCGCTCAGTAAGCATTAACTTTCACAAAGACTAAATACATAACTCATCTATGGTTAATGTAGCAAATATGATACATATTTAGATATCGTAATTAGAATTTTGAAAGGCTGTATTTTTCCGTGAATATTATTTTGTTATTGTAGCTTTGTTAGAAACAAGTGGATTTGTTCTTCAAAATTAAATTTTATTATTGCCGTAAAAAATTTCATCGCGGGAATTGCATTGTAAGATTTGCCGTCAGCTAAGCCTATCGTGCCTTGTGAAATGAATTTTTTGATTCTACATAATTCGTTAACAAGTGAAATTGTTAATTTAAGAGTTATTTAAGATTCAGTTCATCTGTTTGGGCCATGTTATAAAGAGAAGGATGTTGTTACCTCGATTCTAGGTAATCAAGGTTTAGTTAGCACACGTGTAGCTTTGGAATATATTATTATCGTGAGAAATCTATATATTCTGTAGTTACCTGAAGATATCGTGAGAGAGATAGTCTTTCACTGCTTGTGGATTATTGATAAAATTAAATCACACCGAAGAAACGTTTGTATTTATTGTATTTTTGGTAATTTGCTCTTGAGTATATATTTGTGCTATTAAACCAGGTGGTGCAGTTAATAAAATGACACTAGGACTTGAACTTAAGTTTTCACTGTTTTTTGCGAATGTAGATTAAAAGAGTTAGTTAATTGACTTGACGTGACAGAGTTTTCGGAGAGGTCCTTTTATAAAGAAAGAATTGAAGATTTCATCTGTTTAGTGTTCACAATCAATTAAAAAGACCATTTCAACTAGTATAATTCCATTCCCGTGACTCAAGTAGAATAAATCGTTTGATAATCTGTTAACTGCGAATTTAAGGACATTAATAAAATTATATTTTGTATTTTTTTTTTGGTTCATATGTATGATTCAAACACA
Organism: Vesta saturnalis; assembly: GCA_036346205.1. Classification (NCBI taxonomy): domain Eukaryota; kingdom Metazoa; phylum Arthropoda; class Insecta; order Coleoptera; family Lampyridae; genus Vesta; species Vesta saturnalis. The sequence continues at coordinate 1,064,097 of JARFJB010001104.1, forward strand.
TTCAAACAATGTGTTGAAAGTAGATTTAAAAACTTAGGTTACTAAAACGATTTGCATTAATCAAAACTAAGGCCTTTGATTAAGTTGTATTTCAGATGTATTAGATTGATTTTGCAAGAATCGATAAACAGTACAATTAGAAATGTTAGTTGCCGATTTTACGTTCAAATTCATGTATTAACGGTATATGTAAACCAATTGTTCCCAAATATTTACTTGTAGTATAGGTGTGTTAATAGAATTTAGGTGTATTATTTTGGAAATTGTCTATAATTTATGTACTTTCTGTCCAACTCACAGTGGCAAACTTGTTCGACTATTTCGGCAATTCAGTAACCAAAATTATTTATAAGATTTTTCTTTTGTTTTGTTTGTTTATAAATTTCGGGATTACACGGCCTTTCGGGTGACGACGTTTTTTTTATTGTTTACTATTTTGAATAAAGCATTAAGTGCCATTTATTTTTATGATCTACGGTGTTATTTATATCGTAACGTTCATTGCAGATATTGAAAATTAAGATTTGAGAACAAAGAGTTTTTTAATAACTCTATCGTTAAGAAAACGTTACGGCCGAATATGAAATTAACACGGAAGCTAACAGATAATTTAAGAGCACCCAACTACCTCGGTGGGACAGAGTGCCATGGGGGTGTTTTTTAATTTAAAAATACTGAAGGCGGTTAGTCGTATTGTCGAAAATCGCAAATAAGGGTGCGTCGTACTTAACTTAACCTTCACGCCATTCCCTTGCGGGGTAGGCAAAACAATCCCTGCCTCTTATTTATTTTTCATTCACAATCTTTCTCCATGCTTTCCTATCTCCGCATACCTCCCTAGCTTCCGCAAGATTCATACATAGTCTCTGACATGCCCTTTTATTTTTAAAACTCCTTACCTTTCTTTCCTTTATCATAGATTCTACTACATTCAGTCAAGTTTTATGCGGCCTACCAGGCCCGGCCTTTCCCCTAACCTCACCCACATATATTTGTTTCGTTAATCTTGCGTTGTTCATTCTCTCAATGTGACCAAACCAACGTAATGTACAACTTTTATATCTATCCATCATCATCCTTTCCTCACCACACTCCCTCATTATGCATTCATTTTTTTATCTTGTCCCTTCTCGTTTTACCACATGCGCTTCTCAGGAATCTCATACCCATGGCATTTATTTTTCTTTCGTGCCTTTTTTGACATACCCATGTCTCACTTCCATACAGTACTGACGGGACGAATACGTCATTATAGATTGCTCGTTTCGCAGCTAGGCTCATGCTTTCATTTCTCATTATCGTCCACATACTTTCAATCACTTTTCTTCCAGCATTGACCCTTCGTCCAATCTCGCTCTCAATTGTACCATCTGCAGTAAACATTCTAGCGAGATATACCAGCTCGTCCACTTGCTCCACAATTTCATCTTGCAGAGTAACTACTCTACTCTCCTTTCCACCTTCCCGATTGAACACCACAATCTTAGTTTTGTTCACGTTTACCTTTTAGGTCCAAGCTCCCACAGACTGTATCAAACTTCCTCAGAGCGGTTTGCAGCTCATCCGCACTGTCACTTAATACGACTGTGTCATCTGCATACACCAGGAGTCGTACATTTACGTCACCAACATTACACCATTTGTATCGTTACATGCTTGTCTAAGACACTTATCTATGTATACATTGAACAACCACGGTGACATTACACAGCCTTGTCGCACTCCTTGCTCAATATTAAAGTATTCACACACACACACCTCCTCTCACCCTAACACATGCCCGACTACCGTTGTATACTGCCCTTATTCCATTTATTAGACTTTTATTTACGCCATATTCATTTAATATTTCCCACAGCTTCTCTCTATTCACTCTGTCATATGCTTTCTCCAGATCTACAAACGCACAGTACAACTTCCTTTTTACCTTTAAACACTTTTCGATCACCTGCTGGAGAGCAACCATCTGATCGACACATCCTCTCCCTGGCATGAAGCCACCTTGCACATCCCACATCTTAGATTGTGTAGTTTCTCGTACTCTATCAATCAGTATTCTTCCAAATACTTTACCAGGTACGCTGAGCAAGCTTGTTCCTCTGTAGTTCTTACAATCACCCTTGTTCCCCTTACCCTTATACAATGGTACAATGATCGCGCTCTTCCAATCACTCGGAACTTTTCCACATATAAGGAATACATTGTATAATTCACGTAATCTTCGTACAAGCTTTGCACCACCATACTTGAGCATTTCACCAGTGATTTCATCTACGCCTGCTCACTTGCCGTTTTTTAACCTTCCTACCCTATTCTCTACCTCATTTATTCCAATATCCTTCTCAATTTCATTCATCATTTCTTCTATATTCTCCTTATTTAACCCTTCAGTCTTACTTTCCTCACTATTGTACAGTTTTCCGAAATATTCTTGCCTGCATTTCCTCACTTCACAATCGTCCCATACTATTTCGTTTCTATCATTCATCACTCCTGCAGCGTTCTGTTTTGGGCCACGTTTTGTATTTTTGACCCATTTCCAGAAGTTTTTTGTTTTTTCTCAAAATCATTCTGCATTTTCTCTCCTTCCGCAGCCATCACTTCCTCTTTACTTATTCTCACTGCCTCATTCGCTTCTTTGTTTCTTAATCTGTACATCTCATACAATCGTTTCTTCTCAGTCTCATTTTTTGCAGCAATCATTGCCATGTACGCATCTTTTTCTTACTTACTGCCTTTTTACCGACTCATTCCACCAAGCACATTTTTCTGTCTACCTACAATTACTCTTCCACATATTCGCATGGCACAATTGACAACATAGTTTTTCAAGCTTATCCATGCACTTTCAACGTCAGTGTCTTTTATTTGTTCGTTCCACACTGTTTCATTCACATTCAACTCTTTATTCACAGCATCTGCGTATGTCATTCTGGCACCATTATCCACTAGTTTGTCAACCCTAATTCTGGACGTTCGCACTACGTTTGCTTTCCTTCTCCACACCCACTTTTGCCCTAAACACACTCTCGATACAACCAGCAAGTGGTCCGATCCACACTCCGCTCCGTGCATTACATTTGTGTCTTTCACCAGGTTTCTAAGCCGTTCATCATACACTATCAAGTTTATCATACTTTTAGATTCACCTCTTTGCCATGTAAACATATGCACATTTTTATGTTCAAACCACGTATTGGATACAAACAGGCTTCTCTCCACATAGATGTTCCGCAGGTGTTCACCGTTCTCATTGATTCTTTGGTCTCCGAAATTTCCTAAAACTCGTTCACTATGTTCTCTCTGTACACCCACCCATCCGTTCATATCCCCCAATATAACCACTTTTTCGTTTGGCTTACATACGTTCAACACGTTCTCTACTTCATTCCAGAAGTTCTCACGCTCCTGGTCTCTTTCTCCATTCACCGGTGCATAGCATGCAATAAGAAAAATTCTTCGAAACTCCACTTTCATTCTAACCCATATTACCCGGGGAGATACCATTTCGTACTGTTTAACACATCTTTTCGCTTTCACTTATGATCATCCCAACTCCTCTTGCGCTATGCACTTCCGTCTCAACTCCTGACCATAGTGCAAGGCTGCCATCCTCCACCTCCACAGCATTCTTTCCTTTGCGCTTTGTCTCCGATACACACAGAATATCAAGGTGTCTTTCGTACATTACATTCGCAATTTCAAATCCTTTACCATGCATATCTCTAACATTCCACGTACCGACTCGCCATTCATTCCTTGCACCGTCGTCAGCAACGGGGCCTGTCTGTTTCAACCTCGACCTCCTTGTAGCCAGGTCGATCCGAGGCAATTGTATTGTTTTATTGAGTAATACCATAACCTTAAACTGTCAAAAGGCCTCACTTACCTTTACGTGGGCTACCTCCAAGTGCACGTCGGAGATGCTTCGAAACTTTAGCTCTAGAACAAATCTCAAAATATCCAGACGCTCAACTACTAAGGCAGCGTGTACGCAAATGAGCTGTTGGGGTTCAATGATTTCTTTAACTTTATTTTTACGTTACGTTACCACCAACGCTTATAAGCAAAATATCCTCAACAAGACAAAAAATAAACCACGCTAAATGTTTCGCTCAATTATTACAAAGTCAAATTCAAAACTCATCTCCAAACTCTGTATTCAATTCAACTCAAAATAAAATAATTAGGCATGAACTAGACAAACGTCAATGAAAATTAGTTACGTTAAACAAAAAACTATTTAATAAAAAAAACTATATAAAAGAATTTACTGAAACTAAATGCGTCAGTTTTAGGAAATTACCATTGGTCACTTTCAAAGCAAATCGATAAAATTTTAAATCAATAAAATTAGCTTTTAATTAAATTAAATTGTTCATCTATTGTCTAAACAGCAGTCAAATAAAAAAAAAGCTCACAAGAACGATACATCTGTTCTCAATAATTTATGGTCGGTTATCTTAAAATTTATAATAGGGGAGAAAGTACTACCCCTATTTCTCAATTTGGACCTGTAGTATATTTAACCAAACATTAAAAGATAGCAAAAGAAATCGCAAAGAAAAGCAGTTCGTCACAGTCACAATAATCGTACAATGTTAAATTACCTTCTGCAAAATTTCTTGAGTACTCCTCCAGGTGACATCGGAAGAAATCTGGACGTAATCGGCTTTAGGATACCTGCTGAATGGTTTACAAACGACCAACCCATGCGGAAATTTCCAAATAACTTCAATAACGTTACGATTTATTTGACTAGCCTGGACGTTACAAAAAAATAGCTTTTATGCACGAATTATTTACACAATCTTGATTCAATCTTAAATTAATTCGGTAGCTTTATTTAAAAGTCTGTTTATAATTAAAAATAATGATTTACACAGTTATATGCAGTGGGATCTTCGGCTGTTTCGGCTGTATGTTAAGACAGATGAAGAACGGTGTACCTTCAAAACGATTTTTATTCGAAAATGCTAATCCGCGTAATTGCATTTAATATTTTACTATTAAGATGCACTTAGCAAAACACATCCCTGTATGAAAGGTTCGTTAGCTGACACTAAGTGTCCGAAACTTTACAAGAATCAACCAGGGGGGATGAATTTCAATATATCCACCTAAATGGTGCTCTAGGTTGGTCCCAAACGCGTGCGATACGAACGGTTCTCCAGGTTATCCGAAAAAGACACCACAACAGTAACTTACATCCTTCACAACCGACAGTTAGATCAAGGCTCCCTAATCAATTAACCGCGAAAAATAAGCCTCCCCCTCTCACCACTATTGCACCATATTTCTCAACAAAACTTGCGCACGAAAAAAACTGCTAGCCCTGCGGCGTGTATCTAACTCACGCTATCAAATTTAAGGGCATGGGTACTGAACGTTTATGGTAGACCAAAAAATTATTACATTAATAGTAACGACGATTAATTAACACCAACGGGTTGAAGTACTGCATCCCGAAAGAAATACGGCGTGAATTACTAAAACGCATTAAGTAAAAATGATATCAACAGCACCTGATTTAACCAAACAACTCAAGAGTGATCTCATCCTTCAATTTAAATTCCAAGTTTCCTTATCAACAACTACGTTTTATCTTTAAAACCTTTTTAATAAAATTTACAGGAGAAAAATAATTTAGCCCAACTTTGAAATTTCCTCTTTCCACGTAATTAATCCAAGAAAAATATGAATGTCACCTTCAGACATCCATTTATATATTGCAATATGAAAATTTTAATTCTAAAACCACTACAAAGCTTAGGGAAATCAATCAATCTAATGTCAATTTTACTTGTACCTTTATGAACACAAAAAACAAATTTCGTTAGCGTGAAAGCGAGAATTGAGTAAATAGCAAGAAAGAAACGGAAAAAATACGTGTATATACATGGCGTTCAAACGCACATTGCAAAAAGTAATATTTCGTGAAGTTGAGTTTGATGACCTCTACAATTGGCCCCACCGTACGTTTATGTTATGTTAGTATTGCATGCGATTATGTTGACGCTTTTTTTTATATAGTGCCAGTTCAGAAGCACTTTTGCTGGTTGATCTAGTTAAACGCTACGAAAGGTAAGCAAGTTTTTCAACTTTGCTGTGGAGCACTAGCGTTTATTTGTGAACTAATTACACCGATATTTGTGATTCAAGCAAATTGGTGGTTTTGGATTTATGACTTTCCTTGTTTTGAGTTATGACATTCTATTAATCCCACACGTAGAACATCCACCGCAATCCGTTCCACTCAGCTAACGACAATCACCCTTTACCTGTTACGCAAATTTTATAATACAGTTTTATACTAAATAGGATTTTTTACTATATTTTATCTTGCATTAAAAACAATTATAATACACATGAAAAATAATTTTGGGCTATAAAATACAATGTTACGCAGCGTAAGTGTGACAGACTGGGTAAATTAATTTTTGGCGTCTCGTCGAACCAGTTGATTACATTTAAATAGTTGATTAGGGAACGTAGTTAAAATAACAATTATAATTCATATCTGTTTCAAATCTTCCTCTTAAATTAGACACAACTAATTTTATTTTATTTTATTAGTGTGAGGAAGGTATAAAAAAATAGAGTAAGTTTATAATAGGTCTTCTAACTGTTTCAAATTTTATTTAAACTGTTAACTATAGCTAATTTAATTAAAGTTATTGTATAATTAATTGGAAATGAAATATACATACTGAATATACGTACGATACTCAATTAACCTGTTTAAAAGTATTTAAGATTTTTTTATTATTATATTTGTAGGAGAATAGATATATAAACGATAACTTTTGTGTGGAAGGATAGTTGACACAACAAATTCCTTGTTTGAAATGCGAAATATAGCACTTTAAATGATAATGAGTCGTAGGTGTTAACCTAATTTGGGATCTCTGTCGGATACTGTTCCAATTCCAAGTTTCCTTACTAATACTTGTTCATTGTGCTGTATTAATCCAGCTTTCAATATTGTGATTAAATTTTGTACGAAGACCTGATTATTATCAATGACGCTAAAATGTATAAAGCTTACCCACAGCAGATAATTTCTTAATCAAGCTTTAGCTATACGTATTTCGATGTAAAATTGGTTGAAATAATAACTTTCAAAATACAAATTTACATTTGAAGTTAAGGTTCATTGTATAAATCAAAATTAGAAATGTTTACATATTAATGGAAATACAGTGCGTAATAATCTAGGATTATCATCAGTGAGATAGCGCACAGATCATCTAGCGGAGGAAAAAATATATGCATTTTGTCTCTACACTGAAAGAAACTGCTTACGTCATTTTATAGAACGTGTTGTTCTTTAAACATACACTTCAACATCCTTTCTTATGATTTACTAAAACATAACTGCAACAAACTACAAATTTTATTAAATTAAATAAAATTAAAAAGTAATGACTTCGTACCTCTAACAAAAAAAAAATCAATGTAAATTCACTGTGTACAGTATTCACCAAAATAAACAGTAACGAAAACAACAACTTATTAATTTTTGTAATTTACATGTTCAAAATGATCACCATTACGGCGTAAACAAGCTTCGTAGAGATTTTGCAGACCATTGAACATATTCATAAATACTGGAAATAAGTTAGTATTGTTTGTCGTAGTTCTGCAATATCCATTGGTACATAATAAACTACTTTTTTGGATTTTTTAATGGTGTATTTTAAATTATACAATTTAAACGTTTCGATAACACTTACAGTTATCTTCGTCAGTAGTAATGTCTATTAAAATTGTTAAATACGTTGTAAACAATTTTGTCAAAGTTGAAAAATTAAAACATAGACATGACCTTGCTTTTAATATAACAATTTGAGAAACGTATAAACCTAACTACATAAAATTATTATTATTGAAAATTAAGGAAACGTAAAGCACAATTATTATAGTCATTATTTAATTCTATAGTTGGCTTCATACGTTTCTCAAACTGTTATATTAATAACAGGCTCATGTTTATGTTTTAATTTTTCAACTTTGACAAAATTGTTTACATCTTTAACAATTTTAATAGACATTACTACTGACGAAGATAACTGTAAGTGTTATCGAAACGTTTAGATTGTATAATTTAAAATACACCATTAAAAAACTCAAGAAAATAAGTATTTTATTATGTGTGATAATGGTGAAAGTTTAAATTTTCATATTCCATTGGTACATCATCAGAGCCGAATACTGACTCTTTTATCATACCCAAAATGTATGCCTCAGATGGCGTAAGGTCAGGTGAATGTGAAGGGTAATCGAAGTCCGTTCCACGAGAAATTATTCTGTTTCCAAAATGCTCGCGAAGAAGTTCTGAGCGTATGTATGGCTTGTGGCGCCATCAAGTTGAAACCACTGTCTGTTCAACAGTAAATTTCGTGCGCGGCAAAAATTTCTTAAATCTCTCACAAAAGGCATGATGATGTTTTGTCTGTTTTGATTAGCAGTAACTGTTTGTGGCCCGATACAACACACCAAATCGGAACTCGAGCACTGGAGGTGGTTTTTCTACAATGTCAGGGTGTTCAAATCCAAGAAATCGAGTTGTTTGTCTATTGATATAGCCATTTAGGTGAACACGTGTTCACAATAAACATTTCTTGAACGTTTGTCCACAGCGTTTAGTCGTTGTCTAGTTTAAATACGATATGGATAACCACCAGCGCTTTGAATATTCTACGCGTGGATGTTTCACTGAGGTTTAATTTATACGCAGTTTGTCGAACACTTCTTTGTGGAGACTGCGAAACCTGGCCAAGAACCCGTTCTTCATTATCGTTGATACAAACTGTTCTTCGACGACCTGAAGAATCCTTGCGCTGATACAATACACTACCAGTGCGACGAATGTTCTCAACAATTACTAACATTAAGCTTTTACTTGGTGCAGTTTTATTAAATTGCTTCCGATATTTTTTAAAAACTTGTTTCAAACTTGGGCCATAATATACTCTGGCATGGCAAACTATTTATTTTAAAACCTGCATTCTTCACAAACTCGTAATTTCAATAACCAGTATACCTCACTTTATGAAAATCTATATATTATTTTAATTTGTATTTAATGCAGAGTAATTTCTTACTGTGCCATATCCTCATTGGACGTTGGCGATCATTCTGACCCATTTAATTCTATCGACTGCTCTTCTAAATAACTCTGCTGATGTTTTTTCGGTCCATTGTCTCAGATTACGTAACCATGATATTCGGCGTCTTTCGGGTCCTCTTTTGCCGGTGATTTTTCTTTGCAGAGCCAATTGCAGCATTTCATATTTTTCATTTCGGATTGTATGGCCAAAGTATGCGAGTGTTCTCTTCTAAACAGTCTTCATCGCCTCCTTTTTCCTTTTTCATACGTTGTAAGACGACTTCGTTTGTTACATGGTGTATCCACGATATACGCAACATGCGTCGGTAACACCACATCTCAAACGCTTCAATTCGTTTAGCTGAATTCCCAGATATGTGATAGAAAGTGTAATTTGATTCTGGGAACCCTCAACAGGACCTCGACCGTGCTGCAGAAGCCGAGATAAAAGTACTCGACCTGACTAACGCTGATGTCATCACTATCAGTGACGATGATGACGATGTCCTACCTTACCACGATGCTGACAATGATAGTGATGACTTTAGCGAAGCGTCTTCCAGTGTTGAGGCGGTTTGTTCCTCACGTGCTGGGATCGACTAACTCTACACTGGTGACTACGACTCTGACGTAATAATGCCTACAGCTACGATTCGGACGGCTATGACAATGACGCTTTACGCCAACAACGTATACTGAGACGTAGAGAGTTCTGCAATGAAGTCGTCATTGAAGCAAGCGGTGATGAAGACGACTTCATGAACGCTCTTACAGCTGACACACAAAGCCTCCAACAAAGCGCTTAAGACCTCGAGGCTATTATACAACAAAACCGTGCACAGGAACTGCTACATGACGACGTGCAGGACGAGAACACTGGCGGCGTCTTAACTGCCGACGACGTACAGGACATACGAGACGACGACGAGACTGCCAGGGTTCTGACTGACGATGACAATGCACAGGAGGTCCAGAACAACGGGGATGACGCTGACAACGACAATGACGACGCAGCTGCCGCTGACGACGATGATGACAGCTGGTTTTGGGCAACCCACATTCCTATGACCATAGGCCGCATATGCTTCCCCCCGTCTACAACATCATGTGTGCGATGGCGTCAGGGGATAGTGCCGCCCAAAGCAATTCCGCATTCCTCATTATTTCTGGGTGGTATTGGCTCTTTTACGCGCATCGCCTCATAACCTGGGACCGTCTCGCATTCACTGTATGTATTCCACTTTGTACTAATGTAGTACTAACGCTTCTGTTTTTTTTGTTGCAGTTGTCCACTGTAATACCATTCATCCGGAATTATAATGTCGTGATTACGGAAAGCGCCCTTGAGGAGCAGCTCGACCGGGCCCACACTAGGCTTCTCACATTATACCTAGACTGGAATAATGTGATAAGCCTAGCTGTACTCAGTGGGTACGATCACGCCATTATACATCTGTAGATGATATTGGAAACTGTCGAAGAGATTGCAGGACTCTACGAACTCATCGTAATGCAAATCTTCGACAGATGGTCTTTACCAGTGATCGAGAAACACATAATAAGTATACCTACTGTCAAGGATCTATACATACTAATACTACTTTCTTTTCAGAAAAACGGTGCCCTCAATAGTGCGGTCGCAGACTGGACAGGCGACTAACTGAGCGCACCGACTTACTATCTTACTGACTGACTGACTGACTGACAAACTGACACAGTGACTGATAGACAGACAGACAGACAGACAAGACACCACACTTTGTATGTGCTCACCATGAACAGCTGATGGATATCTACTACAACAGGGTTCAGTTCCACATCTGCAGACGACACAGTTGAATGTTTCATGTGTGGAGTTAGAATAAACGATGGCAGCCAGATGTCAATCCGATACAGGAACATCTACGATGGGCACCACAATGCACGTATGCTCAGCTGCTCACACCACGTCCACGCAGAAGTAATGAAACGGAAGTGGAGAGGACGTTCTGCACTTGTAGTATATCAAAATGTTTTATTCCTAAAGAAAATCATATATTTCATTAATACATGTCTTTATTTCTACATGAATTAAATATATTAACATATCGTTTTCTTTTATTTTTGGTAGCGTTAAAAGTGTGGGTGAGCAAAAAACATACAAGTGGGCAAAAAACAAACAAGTGAGGTGACCTTGGGAGAGAGTAGCATTTGGGTGGTCTTGTTGTTATGCGATCGTGTTAAAATAGGTCACATGGATGAACTTGAAATTGTGGAACCTGAACGCGGGGTTTGTGACATGGTATGACCTTGAGTTTGTGTTAACGATATGTAAATAGGTCAAACATTACGCTTTCATGACCTTGGTATAGTGATGACCTTGGTAAAGTAGTAACCTTGGAATTGTGGGACTTTGGAATTGTGGTGTGTGCCAGAAGTCTCCAATCTTACCTACTCACTAAAAACACAAAACACCCAATTTCATACCTATAAAAACGGACTGTCGCGTGGTCGTAAATGTAAACAAACCGGCGGAGAAATCCAATTGCCGTCACAAGCGAATTGAGCGTTCAATATTTTCGCGAAAGCATCTCTTATGGAATTCAGCAATCCTATTACGTATACGGTTCTTGGTTTTAAACAAACTTTAAAATTATAATGTTTAGCACCAAACACTATGTGTTCCATTTATAACTGAGGGCTAAAACCCAATGTAAAATAGATTAGGCATTTCCATTAGCTACCAATCAGCGGTTAGATATAGACTATTGAAATGTCTTGGGTAGAATAGAATTAAGCTGTTAAACAGCTTTTTAACAAATGATCGTCGCTAATTTTTCTTATAGAGGTGATAAAAATTCAAAGCAGGACAAGGAAGTGGAAACCGGAAAGAGAAATTTATTAGTACAGCAATTGTGAACATAAGCGCATGTAAAACTCAATGAGTGTAAACCGAAAGGAATATTTGGATATTTACACAATAATAGAGAGGATGTAATTGATTGATTTTTGTTAAGGAATGTTCAGTACTTACGTAAATTTAAACTATTGTTTAGGTTAGACCATTAGATCATTGTTCACAGAACAATGTGGAACTAGATTTGAAATTGTCGCTCTTTATAAATGTGTGTAATTTGTAGTGAAATTTTTAATTTAGAATAATAAGAGATATAATTTTCATTAACTTCACCAAATCTGAAACATGGTAAGGACTGGTACTTTTTAGTTTTTCTAAAAACGTTACCACTCGATTAGTATGTCTCATTCATACAATCATCGATAATTCAATCTTTTGTTCACAAAATGTATTGTGGCAGTTTCAATTAAACTCATAAAACCACGACTACCGTTATTATTAGTTTAACAATCCCATTTAATTGTTTCAAACGAAATTAGAAAGTAAACCCAAAAATTGTTCGACTAACAAAAAAAATTATAAATAAATCAAAATCTGACGATTTCCGTTCACACTTCGCAATTATAGAGAATAATAGAAGTAACATAACTATTATTAATTAGGCTGGCAATTTTGAAGAAGTTGTCAGCACTCCGTCTTGATGCTACTAATATATAGAAAAATTTAAAGGTGCAGAAAGCACTTACGCAGGTAGAAAATCTACCATTAACTGCAGGCGTAGCTAAAATTAATTTCAAAAGTCGTACGTAAATCGTAAAATCGAGGAAGTCATAAGTATTTCAATCAGTAGATAGCTACTTAAGTCCCTTAACACTACAGGTCCCGATTAAGAGCGCAACTATACAGTAAAGCGAAACTTAGTGAAAATCTTTAGTATACTAATCACAGCCAAAACATTAGCCGCATAAAAAAATAGAGGTCAAAACATGTTACAAACAGATATCTATAGTTATAAATTCTTAAGACTGTGGTTAGTTCCTCAAATGTAAATTTAACATTTGCAAATGACGCTTGAAAATCTTGAATACGGTGGTAGGAAATGTTAAGTTATTCCAACCTTACGTAAGCTATTTTGTATTTCTTGTACTTTACTGATCAACAGTTTGGTTAAGTTTGACATTTATTTACAAGCATCTTCCACATTCCGACTGTTGTCAGAGTAAATATGTATAGGACAACCTCGTCTGGATGAGATACATCTTAGCGCTGCATATCAGAAATTCCATGTGCACAGTTTTGGTGCTAAAACACACATACTGCTTTACTGGTTTGGCTACCACAACCTTTCATGTTCTTGAGATACACACGTCCAGTGTAGTTAGCCAATGTAGTCAACATCGACTATGGAAAACGGAAATCATATTTCAATTATGTGGTTTAGCAAACTTGTCATTATAGGTGACACTGAACTGGGGCTTACATTTGCAACATTTTACAAATTCATGAACAGTTTTTCTTGATAATTGTAATGATTATGAAAATCCTTACTATAAATTTTCGTATCCTAGTAAATAATTTCTATCAAAACTTATTTCCTTCTACACTTGTTTTATCATTATTCATAAATGATATCAGTTGTGCACTCCTTTCCACTCATTAAAAACTTTCCCTCTAAACACCAGACCGCCCGCATTACACCTCATACAAGGTAGACGGTAACGAGAATCGAATCCATTCCCAATACAAGATAGACGGTAACGGGAATGGGTTTGATTCCCGTTACCGTCTATCTTGTATGAGGTTTTTTCAGGGGGTTTTCCTCATACAATGTAGCGGCATGGTTACTGCGTACATGTACACCATGTGCGGATACTTAGGCGAATGCTGGGGTAGTATTTTCCCCCTCAGAACCCTAACTCTATTCCTTCCGATCCTATCGTGACCACACTCACCCTTAACCCCACCATGCATGTATACGTAATGTACGTAGGTATGCTGGGAATCCATGATTGTGGCTAAAGGAGCTCGGAAAGCTCGAACAGCCTGTCCTCGCCCTTGGGGAGGGAATGAAATACGCGGCCTTCTCCTTTTTTTTCATTACACTTTCACTTCGACTTCACTCACTTCTTACACGCCCTGCTCTTACACTTCTTTCCTAACCTTCTTCGTTAACCCACCTCCTATAATATATTTACCTATAGTATTATCCTATCCAGCAACCAGACTAGCCTGGTCAGTGTTTGGTATCAATTTTATCCTACCCCTGTATTATTATCCTGACCAGTATCCTGTCCAACAATCAGGCTAGCCTGACCAGTATCCTGACAAGCAACCAGGCTAGCCTGATCAGTATCCTGTCCAGCAACCCGTAGCCAGACAAGTATCCCTGACCAGTATCCCCTCACCATTATCCTGTAGCCCGTAGTATTAACCTGACCGGCATCACTTATTTATTCCCGCACACTTTATGTACAATGTTCTTGGTGGTGTAACGCCCCGAGAATGGTGCATGAAAGTGATATTGGCTAGGAGTCTTTAGTTTGACTGTGGTTACGCACCGAAAAGCTAAGTACTTCTACACTCAGAATTATGCCTGAACGCTATAAGAGTCAACTTCACAAAATAGTAAAGCACGATCATTAATACAGTTTTCTTGGAGGTGATACGTTCCGATAAGGATACTTAAGGGTTGTGAATGGACGTGGTCAATTAGACGGTGGTTACGCCCCGTATACTTGGCTGCATCTATTAGGAATATGTCTCCCTTAGCGATACTACACCTTTGCCGGTAGTTTCGACTCCGAGTAAGGTATTACCTTTAAACCAGGTTCCCGTTATCTGCATTAGATACCAGATTTAATTTAGTTATAAATAGCTGCACCATGTATATAAATTCCAGCCCCTGTTATGATTTCATTCATAAATCATTCTATATTAGGTATTACATATTAGTAATTTCCTCACCTGTACATAACATTCAATTAAAGTAAGAAACTTTAGGGAATCAGCTCTTCGTATCAGCGCATTGACTATTACACATAATTACCAGTATAAACTCTGTACTCAACTGTAATTAATTCGGGGTAACTCTCAATACACATAACATATAATACACATACTTCATTGCATTTTTATCATATTTTCACAGTAATTAATATTCATTAACAAAATACTTAACGTGATTGTAGCGCATGTGTTTTGATTGTATGTTTTCAGCAACCACGCCGAGAAAATAACTTAAGAGCAATACAATAGTAACACCAACTATGATGAACGACCTAATAATTGCCAATACCTACCACGTACGTACACTAACAACGATGTTAGCGTGTAGTTAAATGAAAAAAAACGTTTCATGAATGTGACGGAATATTAATTTAATAATTCTGTATTAGCTGTTAATTAAAGCAGGGTGCCTTTTCATGAATGAATATGCTGTAGAGTGGATACGACCTCCAATGCGCAAAATTGCTTCATCATCAATGAATGGATTTAGTTTTTCAACATTTGTGCAAAGCTTATCCTGTTTGAATTAGCAGTATTTAAACTTCATTATGTCACCAGAAGAATCTGAATCCATATCACTATCGAGTCTCACAATTATTTAAAGTAATTTTTTCTGTGAGCGAACAAAAATTTTGCCACAAACGGTTACGAGGCAATCGTAGAACTTCATACCCTTGCTTAATCAAAATATTACCAACTACATAGGTTTTTCCCTCCGGACCTAAACGTTTAAATTTTGATCCACAATTGGTTTATTGTAATTTTGCCCCCAATCTCGACACCGTGCGTAACTAACCACTCCTGCAGATAATCTTTCTTCGTAGAAACTGAAGGTGTCTTTCCTAACTGCACCGAATGATACGGTGCGATAACCATGACCACCCAAATTTGAAACCGGTCCCCATTCATAGTTTGATGATAATCACGACCCTTGTTCCCCGAATTGAGTGTTTTTCGAAAAATCCTAAGTTACAACCCGCGTGTAAAATGCTATACCTTTTAACTTCACTTTTAATTTTGGATGGATTACTTTTGATGTCAAAATCGTGCATCTAGCGATGGATATTAAAACCATTTCGATAAATCCGCGTTTGATCTAGTTACACAAATCTGACACCTTGGCCTGAACTTTTCGATTGCAGAAATTTTCTCAAAAACTTAATTTTGGCTATAAACGTGTTTCATTTCACAAAAAAATTTCTGTCCATTGGCACATTTGTGTTTGTAAACCAGTAATTTAGAAATTCTAAACAATGTCGTTCGACCTCCATCAAAATCGAAATCAGCACCTTAAAATCTGCAACTTTGAACTTTTTGTGACCTATGGCGTTTCTCAACAAATTATTATTAATTCAAAATGAGATTTGATCAGAATTACGTTAGTCAAGTAGAAAGTACAGCGCGATTACGTTTTACCGGGCGGCATCAATTGACCTCTTGTCATTTTGACAAACGGGTATGCCGCTACAGAAAGAAATATTATGGTGTGCGCTAGTGAAAAATAAGATGGAACAGAGTATGTAAATGGTATCGTCCGAAAAAAGTTAAACTCATGTTAAACTGAGTTTAATTTGTAGATTTACTTAGATAAAGTTGAGCAAATCTATACTGATATTACGAGTATATTTATTCACCAGACACGCAACTAGAAAGAGTATTTGAGCAAGCATTTCCTCATTAAAATGAAAGAAAGCTAACCAATGGTATCGAGAAAATCAATGGCGTGCGGAGAGCTTTAAGCTATATAACAAAATTTTATATTTAATAGGACAATTATAGAAAATTATATTATTAACAGTAAACAGTAAAAGAAAGCAATAGAAAGAAAATTACACATGTTACAAGGTTTTTAAACTCAATGTAAATATGTGTATAAAACTGAAAATTTTTCATAATTTAATGCTGTATATGAATCCACCTTTAAAATTAAAACTATTTAATAAAATGTCGACATGCAGATGTACGAAGTTTTTTCAGTAGGCTTTCCTCATTCACATAATAGCAGCCTTAAAAAATGTGACATATAGAGGTAATAATTTCAATTAAATCCTGAATGATAAATGGAACACAACGAAACATGTTTGATCTCAGGGAAAATTTATAAAATAATGTTTAATACTATCTGCTTCCACTACTGCGAGGGTCCACGTGTCACATATTCATTATTTTTGTCCTACATATTATTTTTTTGTTTAATGGTGAAGACTGTTTCAGTTGTTGTATAATCTTTCTCTCGTTATTCTCAGGAAAAACTCTGGATATCAAATTTTTAGACTGTCTTGATGAAAATTACTGTTAAACCTCTATTCGAGATAATAATCAACTTTATTTATTTACAGTTAGTTTTTCGCATTAAATACTAGTCGTTAGGTGACGTGAGGACAAGGTGAAATGTTCTCCGCCCAGCTGATACAAATGCAATTAACATTTTTTTATTATACACTTGTACATACCAAATGTCAATCTTATCAGGCTAAGGGTTTGTTTTATACAGCTATTTACAGTAAGTGTGCATACGCTTTCGTTATCAACATTAAAAAAGGCAGATAAGCTTCAACGCAGTCACACATCGATGATTGAAGATGATCCACGTGATAGACGGCCATAATTTTCAACTAACAAAGGTTAAAGGATGTGAAGAAGCTTTGCCGCAGGATCGGTGCTGCAACTGTTTTGTGCGGATCACAAAGAAATGAGAAAACGACTTTTCTGCAATTTTTGTTCTGTTTTAAGAAAAATCCATGCTATTTCCTGCAACTATTTGGTACGATGGCTAAAACGTATGTTCTTCACGTTCCACGTGACTCAAAACAACAGTCCAAGCAGTGTATAAAAGTCGGTGGCTTTGTAAAGAATTTCTAATTTCAAAACGAGTCTGTTAGTTGACTTCTTACCAAAGGGCTCAAAAATTAATGGGGAATAATCTTCCCATATTTTTGACTATCTTTGCAATAGGAAAGGATTCACTTTCACCAGAACAACATCTGCCCACAAAAACGCTTTGGCAATAGAAAAATGGAGGGATTGGAAGTATCAATTTTTGGAACATTCTCCCTTTCGCTAGATTTGGCTCTCTATGACTTTTGATTAATTACAACCTTAAGAAATCTGTAGAAGAACGTTTTGAGTAAAATGAGGGCCGTAACAGCAGTTAATTATTTTTTGACTAGTAGACCGAGAATATTTCACCTTGCTTTCGTACCTAGGATATCCTTATGTCAAGTTGATGCAGCACGTCCATTTGTCCGTGTTCGCAACCACAAAGAAATGGAAAAAGCATACCAATTGAACGTGTGCACCTCCAATTTTGATGTTTATCGGATAACCTTTACTGGGTCTAACGTTAAGATCACCAAAATGTTTAATGAAGACCACATAGCAATATGAGCGTTGTTCGAGATTCCAAATATTTATTTTATTTCCCTCTATTGATGACTAATTGTCACAAAATGAGGACGATATAACATTAGTAAGGTTTATAATCCATCAAACAACATGACGATTTCGCATAATTTAATGTTTCGTTCAAAGGATTTATTTGACGTGCAAATGTATTATTTGTCTAGTATAATCAATGTCAACTGTTTCTGAATCTCGATCATCCACGATATGGTATTACCAAACTGTGCAGTTACATTTCTAAAAGATTTTCATGTTTTTGTGTTATAAACCGTGTTGCATGTTAAACATTTGCTGTAAAAACACAGAATAATCGCTCTCGAACGTTTTATTTGATCTTTATGAGTACCGTACAATAACACTAACACATTTGCAAATGGGCAACAGTGCAAAGTTGCCAAAGACAGAAAGCATAATCTAAAATTGTGTATAATGTCGAGAAACTTTCCAACGGCTAATTATAATGTAGTCACATTTACATTACCACAACTGTCATTATTTCATGAAAGGTCGAGATCCAGAAACAATTGGAATAGTTATATCTAGATTTACTCAAGAATACCATATTATGTGATGTGTCACTTTCATAACTACTAACATAAGATACTGAACGATTGTTATAGTATAAAGTTACAATGGAAACGTACATTTATTTTTTAGAAATAACGGAACACTGGCTATGATTTCGTTTAGACCACAAAAAAGATTGCGATAATGTGTTTTATCTTCAAGAGACTAAAACACTTTTATTTGTGTATTTCAAATCACATACGCCTAGCGCCATTTTTCATTTCAACCTAATAATGAGACTAAAGTTGAAACTAATAATGGGGCTAGGACGATGTGATTTTGATAGAAAATTTGAGATAGAAACAATCTGTCAGAATGACGCACACTTGCGATCAGTCATCACTCCGAAGAGACTGATTTGAGGCTTGAAGATAAAATAGTGTATTGCGTTGGACGTATAAGTTCATCAATATTTCACTCTATTATGCAGTCTCGACTTTGAGCTCAATAATGACCAACTTATACGTCTTACATAATAATCTACTATTATTAAAAACTATCGCTATCATCAAAAGGTGACCATTCTTAAAAATATAAGTGGCAATGGACAGATTTTCAACTTACCAATTATAAGACAAAAATTTTTATTTACGTTAATTTGTACAACACAATATTATCTGCTAAGAATGTTTTCTATTCCACCATAAAGATAACCCTTGGCGATACTTTTAACGTATACTTTTTCAAGCAACGATGAAAAGAAGCAATGTGTTATCTACAAAGTGCAATTGTGTTAATCTTATTCATAATCACACTGTGGTACTGAAATTTGTCAGATTCTGTGTATCAGCTACAAAGCATGAATAAGTTCATAATCTCAAACATTCTGTTAAATTCATGAAGGGAACTGAAGACAAAAGATTTAGTACCGGGTCATTGTGTTTAAATGAGACAAAGATTTCATGCTTTCTCTGGTTATAAAAATGGGTTTAATACAAATTGCAGTGAGTTTTTAAAATATTAATTATAGATTTGATTAAGATACATACGCTTAAATAATAACCATAAGCAATCATGAATCTCCTATTGCTGTGAAATGTTGCTTTTGTACAGAGAATCGTTTGTCGATTTGTTCAGAACAGCAATGTTTATTAATGATTTAATATCAATAACATGTGTATCTCCGCTGATAATGTAGTATATGTGACAAATAGAACTTACAACTCTGTCATCACTATCATTTAATACAATGTAGAAAAGTGGGTAGATCATATTTCAAAGTGGACTACATGGAATATGAGCAACTCTTTTAAAGCTCGTATAATTTATGGTATAGGAACGTTGAAAACCTTGACTAAGATAAAATTATTACCTGTTATATTAAAACTTTTACAACGGCTTTAATGCGGTTTAAATTTTTCTTTTTATACTTAAATATAGTTTGACAATATTAGCCGTAGGATAGTATCGACATTTATAAACATTAACCAAGTACATCTGTTTTTCATATGACGTTTTCTGATGAACCTTTTAGTTTATCCATTTTGATAAAAATGTTAAATGTATTTTGAAAGCGAGGAAACAAAAAATTTCATTTATAAATATGGCAGTGCAACCAAGCTGAAATATCTGAAAATTTAAGGCCTACGCCCATTCCGTTTAACGTATAACGTTCATAGATGTATAATTACTGTAAAAAGTTACTTTGCCTACGCTGGACAAACTGAATAGCTTATGAAAGAATAGGTTATTCAACAGAAAGCGTTTTTTTTGTCAACTTTTTAGCTGTGAATGCTTTTACCACTTTCAAATTAAAGTTTTTCACGTCACACTTACATCATAATTTAATTACATCTTGTTAAATTTGTTTTTAGGACTTTTTTCGTTGTTAGCCTATGTCCGTTAGGGGACCTCCTTAATTGTCATCTTCAAGGTAGTTACTACTCCTACTAGATACTAAAAACAATGAGTAATTAAATACCCCTGAACATTTAATTTCTTTAGTTATAATGCCAACGCATTTCCCACATACTACTTTCTTACAGATTTTGCGGTTGTCTTTTGATTTAATGGCACATTTTTTAGTTTGGCATTGCCTTCGCTTGTTTGTTGATTGCGACCCATCTTGTTGATATGTAGTGCATTTTCGTACGTACTCACGACGAGTTTCAAAATATTTTTTCGACGACTTATGTTTTCGTTAGTACAGAAATTGTAAATTATCTATGAATAATAATCAAGTGTGTTGAAAAATACTTGTAGGGGCCACCACCTCCTGTAAGACTATTTGGTTGCATAATTCCTTGCCATTTGGTCCAAAACATCTATCCCATATTTAGTATTGTTGTATTGTTCTAGAATTTTACGGTTTCTGATAATTTCTTGTGCCCCTCGTCAATCGTTGGAAATTTACGGATACTACTGGGAATGCACACATTTCTCTATCTTTTCGCTTGATAACTTGTTAAAGAAATATCGTCACATACAAAAACCTTCGTACAATACAAAGTATTTCTCGATTTTTTTATAGCAGCTGGTAAAAACTTCTACTTCGGTTCACAATTCCAACTAGTGATGTCGACTCCTTTTGAAAACTTTTGGCCAAGTTGAGAGATGTAAAAAAGTTATCTACAGTTACATTCCTCCTCTTCTTTAGAAAGGGTTCCATTAATTTCATCACAATATGTTGAGATAATAGCATACTAGTTGGTCTTGAATCGTTCTTGCCCAAGCAAGGAAATCCATTCAACATATAGTTTGTTCAACGTCAGCTGAAATACAAAACTATATGCTAAATTCATTGGGTTTATTACTCATATATTGGGTGAATGGGCATATGGTTGGTGCATAAATTCGTTCGTTTTTTTCTTGAGCTCAGTTTTTATGATAAAATAAAATTTTTCTATTTACCTATTACATACCATTTTAAAGCCCGTTTAGTTTTGTACCTAAAACATATTTAAGTTATTTTTCACTTTTACGTATTTCTCTTTTTTATCTAATTGCATATGCTCATTTCGGACACGTTCTTTTATTCGAATATAATCGAGGTGTTAAAGCAGTAGAAGCTTGGCGAACCATCCGAAATGTTTATGGAGAAGCTGCAATAACTAATAGACGCGTAGGTCGAACATCCAACACCGACGAGAAACGTTTAAACGCTTTGCTTCATGAAAACCCTCGACAAACAACACGCGAATTGGCGTAAAAATGGAACGTGACCATTCAACTATCGTTTGTCATCTGAAAGCAATGAGAAAAGTTCAAAAGTTGGGTGCGTGGGTTGCATATGCATTGTGGCAAAGCAACAAAGATCATCGTGCCATAACTTGCGCATCATCACTGGAGACGAAAAATGGTGCCTTTACATCAATTTCAAAGAAAGGAAAGAATGGCTAAGTCCGGATAAGCAAGCAACTCCACGCGTAAAACAAGATCTTCACCCTCGGAATACTATACTTTGCGTTTGGTGGAATCAAGAAGGTGTTGTTTATTATGAATTTCTTCCCAGAAACCAAACAATTCCAGGCGAACTTTATTGTGAACAACTTAGGTGACTTCAAGCAGCGATTCTGCAAGAAAAACGAGGTGAAGCTCACTAAAATGGTCATCAAAGAGCTCGGATGGGATGTTTTGGCGCATCCGGCGTACTCACCTGATATTGCGCCATCCGATTTTCATCTGTTCCGATCGCTGTCAAACAATCTGCGGGAGATTTTCTTCAACAACGACGTGGAGCTCCAAAAGAAAGAATACCTCGCTGATATTTTTTTTTTTATTATTGATTTTTGGTAAATAAAAGATTAAAAAAAACGAACGAATTTATGCACCAACCATAGTTGTTTATCAATCTCTCAAATTTATTCCATACTTCAGATACTGCAGCAAACTTATCAGATTTTTGACGTTCTCAACGAGTTGATTATAAGTCGAATCGAATACATCGCTTTATTTGGTTGAATTTATTTCTGGACATTGTATCACGAAAGACATTAAGCCCCCATGTTTCGTTCCACAATTAGAACTGGAAAGTTTTTAACACTGTAGATCTCACGAGCGTACAAATAAGATATAAGCGCGTCAAATTCTTCCAAAGAAGTTGTGCATGGACTGCCACGCAATTGTATACTTGCTTCTGCTTCAGTACATTTTCTTCTGCTTCAGTACATTTTCTAATATTACGCATCATGGAATTGTCAATAAAAAGCCTCCATGAACTTGCACAAGTATTGTCAACGTTTCGCTTAGCATATCCGGTTTTCCTAGCTTCTTCTCTAGGTATGTTAGGACAAGATACACGTCCACAAACGTTATTCAAATCACTCAGAGTTCTACATTTAGTACCTGTCCGCTACATCATATTCTACACTAATGTTTGATGTTCCTGGAAAACTTAATAAATGCTCATGTTCATCACTATCACTGCTGGTGCTCGACAATGAATCTTTCAAAACCTAGGCTGTACACCCCTCTAATGACACTACACTATTATTACTACGATTATCACCGTCGGAATCGTAGAAATTTAAATTATCAGTTTCATATTGCAGTTCGGCTTCAGTAAGATATCTCGACATCTTGAACGTAAAGTACCTAACTAAAGTGGTTGATTCAATGTATACGAGTATTTATGCTTACTAATTTTTCAAACTTCTAGGAAGTGAGTAGTTATTGAAAATATCATTATTGGAAACTATTTCACTTCTTGGAATGTCAATTAGCAGTTAATATGAATGTTTAGAAATGTTTCTAAAGTATGCAGATTAGGAAATAATTGTGCAGTTATAGTGACATAGTGTGGTCAGCAAAGCAATTATATGCACACCGCAAACAAAATTTCCTGGGAAATGATATCATCAGTCACTTTTAGGAAACGTAATAAAATTTTATTTAAATTGGAACAATAGAAAACAACTGTGAAGCGAATTAAAATTGAGATCGGTCATTTCGACCGCATCCGTACTTCTAGTGTAAATAATATGCATTTTTCGGACACTCTATGGAAATTGACCATATTTCCTTATTACAAATCGTAAAGAAAAGTATCTCTTTTCTTTATAGCAACTAAGGAAGAAGCGTATATTGCTTCTTCCTTGTCTTAGTGTCATGGAGGGTGACAATCAAAATAGAGCCGGTATCCTCCATATCCTTCAAAATTAAGTTTCTTAGCACCTCTCTACGACATCCTCCATGCAGACCGACAATTAACGCCACTTTAATCATAAGAAAAGTATCGTTATTCCATATCCCTTACGTTGGCGCTTTAAACATAACTGTAACTTCCCATAATTCGATATATCGACTTTTATATATAACGTACATTTCAACATGGAATATGTCGACCACAGCGTGGAAGATTTTAGTCTTTCAGCCTGTAATCAAACATAAAGATAAAAGTTAAAATAAATAAATATATGTATTCAGGAAAACTAACCTTTTTCATAAAAAAAGCAAGCATAACTTCTTCGTCGATATCCCTTACATTCTTTGAAGTCCTCCAGCAATTGAAAATATTGTAGGTCTTGTTACGTGAAAATTTGTACTTTGTCCACTAACTTACCGTAACAGAGAACATAGCCTTAAGGCTGCCGGAAATCTCACTCAAAGTAGAGAAGTGGGATGGGTTCTACAGTGACGCAGGTAGTACCTAAAAGCTTAAAAGAGAAGAGAGGGCGCCAGCTAGAATGATTAACAGCCGGCCCAAGATAAACGGAGAGAATTAGTCACTTTCCTAGCTAAGCAACGAATAAAAGGAAGGATCTAAGCAGTAAAAGAAATGTTTACAAGATAGAATGTCCCAAAACACAAGTAATATATTATATGCCAATATCACATAACCGTAGTATACAGGGTTTTTAAAGTTAAGTCTGCACTATTCTACCTAAGAACTCCAACAAACGATTATTCATATTATTAACGGCATTGATGCTAGAACTATTTTGAAGGCCACAAGACGCGTTTATAAGCACGTAGAAAAATGTATGGAAAGAAAAGGAGACCTTTTTCAGCATTTAATTTATGACCTATTAATTATTTATTATTTAGAGCGTGGTCAAATTCATAAAACAAAGGATTACTTTTGAATCAAGCGTACTTGATGAAATTAAAAAATCGGCAAAGTCTTCCTTATCTTTTACTGTAGGATAGAAATGCATATTACAACTTTTGCTCAGACTTTAATTCTCTATCGGCTGAGAATTTTGTATACAGGGTGTTCCATTAGATAAAAGTATGTCTTCGTCGATTTTTCGAGAATGCGACTTTCAATTGTTTTTCTTTTTCCACCATCGTATTCAGCGTAAGAAAACACACTACTTTGCTAATTTAACCGACTTCGTAGCTCCATTAATAAGAAAGTCAGCAATAGTGCAGACTTAACTTTGAAAACCCTGTATAGCTTTTAAATATATATATATATATATATATATATATATATATATATATATATATATATATATATATATATATATATATATAGATAGATAGATAGATAGATAGATAGATAGATATAAACCAAACTGTATCCCGAAGGTATGGGATAATTCTTCAAATAAATATTTAAATTGTGTTACACACAAAGCGTTAACCCAAAGCTTACACTATAACTAAATATTTGTGCCCTTAAATACACTGTAGCAAGCAACCCAGAATTATAGTCTCCAATTTATATAGTAATATCAAATAAATGTAATTAAAAAAAGAACCAAATGAAAAGGTATATGGATCTTCAAAGCTAGGTTGTTATAAAGCATAGATATTAACATTTAAACAGCCAAAGTAGGTGTAATTTATGGATTCCTAATTGTAGAGGCACATTAAAAATATTATAGTATTCATACAATGTTTTATGCAAAGCAGTAATAGCCATTGGTATGAAAATAGGCAATATACAATTAAACAGTAATAACACTTACCAACCGGAAATCCGAATTCATTCAGTGGTAGAGTTTTACTCTTTGTACAGTTTAAATACATGACATGAAATACATTGACCCCAACATACAATAAACAAATTAATGTACAAGTGAATAGTTAGTGAAGTACACAATTAACTGTGTATCAATTCAATCAACATATGCCTGTACAATGTTATACGATGCAACAATTATAGCATCAAGCTTAAGTAATACAAAAACAGGTGTAATCGGTAACTTAGCTTTCAATATGCTGGTAGCCTGTCCTGAAGATCCAACGCAACGACCAAATGTTATTCATCATCAGGTGTTGCACAATCTGCATCAGGTATCTTACTAATATGTATGAAGTAAAACGCCCTTAATAGGCAAAATGTAGGTATACCCAACTTATACACAGAGTATGTACCACGTATATCCAAGTATGTACAACGTATAAGACAAGGTATGTACAACGTACCTCTAAAATTAAATATATCAACTCAAAACGAAAGCGTGAAAATAGATCTTACCTTCAATGAGGTAGTTAATTTGAGAATGATTATACAATCTTTAAGAAATGCATTTAACCAAAGTACAAGTTCGAGAACAGCTGATTATCCCCTTACGATTTACGTTACAAAACTAATGTATCCTAATAGAAAACCTTGTGAGGTTATGTATAACCCGATTAGTTAATAAATTTATTGATCTCTTTTTAGTTGTCGAACCCCAGGTATGTTGATGGCTGTAACATGTATTTTCTATTAATCCGACAGATTCGTATGTATTAAACGGTTGCAGAATGTCAGTACATATTTAGAAAAATGATTTTAAAACCGATGTAAGTCGTTGGGCTAAATAAGTCCAGAAACTTCATTTTTCTTTAGAAAAATACAAAATGTCTGCATCGCCAACAACCAAAACAGGAAGAGAGCGTGCAAGTCACTTGAACCAGTGCCTCCAAAACATAAGGTTGAATGCAACGTATGAGTGACTATCAATAATTTTAACAGTTTAATACCGAAATTTATTTACTTGACAAAAGTAATATTTTCAAGAAACTACAGAGAGACGAAATTATAGCAATGCAGTTACTTTTAGAAAAATAGTATATTCAAGAAAATACTAGCAAAATTGACTAAATCGTGCAGTGTAGGTAACGAATGTAACAGTCTTCTCATATTTAGCTCTTAATTTCAAAGGTAATAAAGTAGCAACATTACCATTTAGTGTCCGAAAAAATTTTATGTATTATTCTCGATTAGGAAGATCGTAAAGAAAAACAATACTTTTCTTTACCTATAATACAAATAACTATTATTGCTTGCTGATAAAATACAATTTTAAACATTGAAATACGTTGCTAATGTTACACTTTAACCACACTGTAGATAAAATGAATTTTACCTGTTTTTTATGTAATCCAAATAGAAGTGTACAATGTAACGTTAGATTTAGATGTTTACGAAAGCTTGACAATTACAGATACTTAATTATTTACATACACGACAATGAAGAAAAATTAACATTTTGTCAAAAGTAATTCAGTCGTAGCTAACGCCACTCGTGCATTAATGTATTTTACTCGATATTAAAATACTCCTTTATCGTCTTGTACATATAAGAAATTGCTGTTGATTTATTAAAGATCTAGTTAAACTTCACTAAAAAAATGAAATCGAATTTCGTAGTTGACTATTAAATATGTTCAAGTAACTGTTACAGCAGGGTTATCATTAAGTTTTCATATCTCATACATTTATTTGACAACTTAATTAGTTTTTGCTTTTTGGTATTCAATCATTTACGATAATTGTAATAATTGTTATCGAAACAAATAAAAATACACGATTTCAAATATAAATGACACAAAAAATGGATTTTCACTTTTTGAATTAAAGGTTGGAGCTTTAACGTCGATATATCTAAAAAAATATCTAAAAACCTGTGTAGAGGAGTATGAATTCCATTTCGTCTGGACAAACATTCGTTTCCCGTTTAGTAACTACTTACCTACAAATAATCTTACTGCCATTTTCTGGATTTTCTGGTATTCAACAATTGTCTGACGAAATTTAAGCATAGCCACAACCCAAGTGACGTTGTACAACGTAAGTTGTGTAACGCGTCAGCACTTTCTGACCTACGAGTACAACTCCATGATCAACGGATTTGTGTCTTGTATTACAGGTTTTCGTAAAAGTAACTGCACTTGGCGCTTGATTTCCTTCTTTATAATATAATGAGGACGTTTCTCTATTCCATTTGTTTTGTTTATAATTATATTTTATTATGCACATTATAGAAAAAGTGGTTTGACGCATTAATATGTTCTCCATTTTTTATTTCATATGTCCCTGAATACAATGATATTTTTTCTTTTAATCATTAGTTCGTCTCCTTTGTCAGTGATTAATATTTTTCAATTTGTCAGTTTAACATAATACTAATTCGTTCAGTACATGAAATCTCATATACAAACTAAATTACTACTGCCGATTAACGTTATTAAATACATTAGAAACTACAAACTACTACTAATTATATTTAGGTAGCTAACGCCGGTTGGCAATACGTTGATGTATTACAGTGTAAACGTCAAGCGCTAACGATAAGTTGATAGTTTCAGAAATACAGGGTGTCAAAGTTATTATTTTTTTTAAGCTGTACTGTTTTACAACAAAGGGTATGACAAATTTACATAATGACCACATTTACGCTGACGAAAACCCGCATACAATAAGAGTTGTACATTATCAACGTTAATTTGAAATTAATGCGTGGGCATGAATTATTGACAGTTTTATCACAGGTCCTGTCATCTTACCACCTCGTTTAAATGGTTTAAATTACCTAGAACATGTAATAAATTTTCCCAATTTATTTGATGAACTTCCACTAGTTGTTAGGAAAAATATGTGGTTCATGCACCTTGGTGCACCACTACATTTCACGCTAAATTTTAGGCATCGATGGATCGGCAGAGGAAATAATGCTCCTGCAAATTGGCCATCTCGCTCACCGAATTTGACGCCTATGGATTACTTTTTATGGGGAACACTTAAACAAATAAATACCGAAGATGAATTACGGTTAGTTGCAGAGATGACGGATAGAGTGTAGTTCAATTTTCTCCGTAGAAATAATTTTAGTGTACATACAAACGGGGGTCACTTTCAACATTTGTTTACCTTGTATGATATTCCTCTTATTCTTCGTCAGTTCATTCTTACATTCTTATCTGTTATGTTGTTGTGTAAAGTTCTGTTGTTGCTGGCCGGTTGGTCGTTAAACACGCTCCAAACTTCTTGGATCAGTCCTAAGCCTGGATAAAGTGTGAAGGGCTATGATGAATTTTAGAACGCAATGAAAAATTTAAATTCGACTATCCCAGAAACGGCTGCTCGAAGCGAACTCTACAAGTTATACCTTTTTTGAAGAAAACATATCACAGAATAAGAATTTCATACTAGAAATTTAATATACCGGGGCAGAACAAAGTTATGGAGCTCTAAATATCGACAAAGGGCTGTTGGTGGCGCTCTCTGGGAGATACATCAAAACTATGATCAAGCAATAGACGAAAACCTGGAGTTGAAAGTTCTTTTGATGTTACAATAAAATCCAATATTGAGTTGCAGAGAAATTGGGGCAGAAATTGACATATCTCCAACCAATATTCATTAGAAACACAAGTATCATCGTGATCACCTTGAGCTACATCAAGAACTTTTTGGAGATGATTTTCAAAATCGAGTAAATTTTTGTGAAATCATGGACAATTTGATTAATAACGATGGGAACTTTATGCGTACAATCTTATTTAGTGGAACGCTTGAGAATAATGGGTCCCTTAATCGGCACAACATGTATTACTGTGCAACTGCAAACCCTCATTGGATGCACACAATTTATCATCAAAGTACATGGTCATTGAATGTCTGGGGCTGAATTTTTGGGGACTATGTAATCGGTCCGTTCTTTTTTGATGATGCTTTGAATGGGGTGAGATATTTAGAATTTCTTCAAAATGATCTCCCACTTCTGATCTAAAATGTGGATTTGTACACGAAGGATCATGTGGCAGCAGTAGCAGATGGACCCGCGGTAGATTACCATCGAGTGGTTCGACAATTTTTAAATGAAACCTTTCAAAATCCATTTGTTAAAGAAAAGGTGTACAAAATTAGGCCAACAATTGCGGAGGACATGCAACAAAGAATACGCGATCCAATCCGTTTAATAAATGCAAATATGCTAAGTCGTGTTAGTCTATCTTTTATACGAAGACTGCAAGTTTGTATTGAAGAAAAGGGTAATATTTTTGAGCATCAGTTAAAAAGATAAGTGTAAAATAGCTTTAATTTTGTTTGATTTTGTTATTTGTTAATGTTTTTAAATTGCTCTACTTAATTCACTTAATACGGCTTTACGACATGTTAGTTTTTGCCTCAATTTCTCTTTAACTCAATTGCGCATTAAAAGGAATTTAAAATCCACTCTTTTGTTTATTTTCTGCTAAATTTTTTTTTGTACTTAAGGCCCACTTTATTTCTATGGTTTTAAGCCGAAAAATTTCTCGAAACTTAGTTATTTTCGGATAGCAACCTGGATTTTTACATTGGACTATACAAACATGATATTGATGGAAACCTAGTCAAAAAACTCTTGACCAGTATAATAATACGTAGGGGTTGCCATTTTAAAAAATGAGGTTTTGCTTTTTTAATCTCATGTTTAAAAATTCGCAGTGGAACATGCGACTGAGCAGGTTGAGTAAACACCTAAAGGATGCGGCAAGCATTCAGGAATCAAACTGCATTAATTACGTTGATTTATCTGCAAGGATTAGCAATGTACGCAAATCGAAATTCCTCTAAAAAAACGCCACAAATCAAAATTGATGACAGATGGGTAAAACGTGCTATATAAAAGTGATTTGCAATTTAGAATATACTCCAAAAATAAAATCAAACTGGGTAGATTCCATTAAAAAACATAACTTTAAAGTTTTTTGAAATGTGCAGCAGAAACACAGATATAATCTAAAAAAGAAAAAGCCAATATCTCGAATAGTAAACAAGTTATGGAGCTTTTTGGAACATTGGGGCATCTTTATATATATATATATATATATATATATATATATATATATATATATATATATATATATATATATATATATATATATATATATACAGCGTCTCCACTCAACACTCCCGAACCATTTTCTCGTCAACTAAAGAGATATTCGATATTGACTGTAATGTATAAATTACTATGGTTTTGAGTGACACCGGCCTTTCTCCTCATTGAGATATAGATGACGTTGAGATGAAATTAATCGGTCCCAGGAATATTGAAAATAGGTGAATGTGAAATGGCAGATATTTTAATTTCAATATCATTTTTTAATGACAAATATTGTGACAATTTTTGTTATCAAATTTTAGACGATAGGTCTTTTAAGACATGTTTCATAGTAAAATATTCTCATTTAGATAGTAATGAAACAAAGTTTATTTAAACTCCCGGTTGGACCGTAGATTACATGATTGTTTTATTTCCAATAGGACACCTTGTACATTTCCACAGAAAATGAAAGAAAATATTATTTTGAGCATCTCTTCAGATGTAACCATACATCTACAACTAAGAAACAATTAGGTAGATCATTAATTTTTATTTTACAGAACCCAAACAAGTGAACAATTATTTAAGATGGCAAACGGAGATTTCATCTAAAAAGAAAGATTAAATGTTCAAAATTGTTTCCATCGTGATGAACACACAAATATCACTTTAAGAGTTCAGTTCTACAAACTTTTAATACCGTCTCTCTGTTAATCGCTGCAATGATAGCATAAATTTTGTTATAAAGGTTACCCCTATCTTCAATGGGTTCTTCGTAAACAGTACTTTTCAAATAACCTGACAAACAAGTCTAATGACGTTAGATCAAGTGACCGAGCTGGCCACCTGACTACACCATCAGTAGCCAATCCATTTTTCTAGAAATGTACCATGTAAATAATTTTTAAGGATTTCAGCATTATGTGGTGGCGCGCCATTTTGTTGAAACCAAATATTAGGTACCTTAATTTGAACATTATTTAATAAAGGATCTTAGAATTGTAAATTGAAGGAACAACACGGTGTTGTCCCGACCGCAGTAATATACGGGAAAGTGTATAAAAAATAATTATAATCTGTACAGTGTTTCGATATAATTAATAAGTTTCTGATTATTGGAATACAATTGCTGGGGTCAGTGATATAATATAATAATTTAACATTGAACTCTATGTTGATATCGTGTTTTGTGTAACGTTTGATATGAATTAGACTTACTAATCTTTATAAATTATGGATCAGAAATTTGATACCAAGAATCTTAACGTAAAGTGTTTAAAAACTTTATTGTCTGAACATAATTTGGAAACAACTGGTAAAAAATCTGAATTAATCGCAAGATTAGACGATTATGTGAATAATAAAGTTTTAAGAAAAATTACTGCACAGAATGGTTCTAATATTAATTTTCGTAAAGAACTAAATAAACCAAAAAAACAAAACTACTTGAGTTTGGTAAATAAAATAAAAACACTGGAGGAGGACATGTGGTTTTTAAAGGTGTGGTTTTCCAAAACGCGTTCGCAACTTACAAAATCGCGGAGACTGTTAGAAGAACTTAAATATGAAGTTGAAATAAATAAAGCTGGTGCTAGTAAAAATTTAACTCCTAAAATTACTATCTCAACCGAAAATAATCATGAGAATCTAAATAAGGAATTATGTAACGACAAAAAGGGAAAAATCCCCACAAATTTAAAGGATGGTCGCAAAAAGAGGAGTAGGGTGCTCTTATTAGGTGACAGTAATTTTCGGAATATGGGAAGTGCGATAACTGAAAAATTATCTGATAACACCATAGAGGTCTGTAGTATATGTAAGCCAAATGCGTTGTTTGAAAATGTGATTTGCGACATAAGTAACTTAACTACTAACTTTACTAAGAAAGATTATGTGGTTATAATGGCAGGTACAAACAATGTTTTTAAAAGGGTTTCTATGAAGGATAGTGACGTAAATACAATTAGTAATTTAACAAACAAGACAAACGTTGTTCTAATATCGGCCCCCTACTGTGGTGATATTAGGGCTAACAATAAAATATTTCACTTTAACCTCTCCGTTTTTCAAAAAGTTGTTAAAGGAAATGCATACATAAGGTACCTTGATATTAACAATTTTATTAGTAGTGATAATTTTACAAATGAAGGACTCCACCTTCGACTTTCCGGTAAGCAGCTTCTCGCAAAAGAAATTTCAAAAGAAATATTGAATTCTGTTAATTGCCAATCAAATAAACAGATAGACAATGTTAGTAAGGTAGACTTCATTAATAAATCAAATTTAACCGTTATAATACCCACTGAGGCTCATGTCTCTCCTAAACTTTCTAAGAAAGTCAGCATTCTTGATTCAAATTATGATAAAATCGATACTGCGTCCAATTTGATGTTGAATGAACCTTGTAACTACGAAATTGTCGGAAAACTTACGCAGGAAGAAAACAACTTTTTTCGTAAATAAATCAAGCAATGTAATCATTCAACATCAAAACGTTAGGTCAATTGCAAATAAAGTATTAAATTTTGAAGTGATGTTAAGTTTGTGTAATAGTGATGTCGTTTTAATAACTGAACATTGGCTAAACGATCAATCATTAAAATTATTAACCTTCTGTAATTATAGTTTAGTCTCATCTTACTGTCGTTTATCCTCAAAGCAATTTTTATAAATAATATATACAAAACCAAACAAAATGCTACGGTCTCTCTGAATTTGAACTAGATGAAATTTTTGAATGCTGTGCTATTGAAATCCACTCTCTTAACACTATTATTGTTGTAGTGTATCGATCACCAAATTCAAGTTTTAATACATTTCTAAGCATGTTAGAAAAACTTTCTAAAACAAATAAAACATTAGTAATTGGAGGCGATTTTAATATCAATATATTTACTCACGCTACACCTCAAGCACAATTTACTGACTTATTGTCATTTTATGGACTACAAGCAACTATAAATACACCTACAAGAGTAACTTCAACTACGCGTTCGTGTATTGACAACTTCTTTATTAGTGCGCAGATAAGCAACTTTAGTGTGCTAAATATCGATCTTCAGATTTCGGATCATTTCTCCCAATTTTTAAAGTTAAATGTTGTTAATAGGAAAAAATTGGAAAATAGAAAAGAGCGTGTGCGTCGAAGAGATTTTAGTTCCCATAATATTAATAGGTTTTGTAGTTTGTTAGAGGATGAAGACTGGAAAAGTGTTTTTACTCAGACTTGCGCGGAAACTTCTTTCGAAAGTTTTAGTAACATTATACTTTACTATTTTGAGACATGTTTTCCTCATAAGACATATTTAAAATGTAAGAAGGTTAGCACTCTTAAATGGTTGTCTAAGTCGTTAATAACATTGAAAAATAAAGTCAATATATACAATGAGTTAGCTAAAAGATATCCTATCTTTAAATCTCTTAGTGTGAAATTAAATTTACAATATAAACACGAATTATCACGAACAGCTAAAGAATATCACGACAAAGCAGTTTCTACCGCTGCTAACAAAACCAAGGCAACGTGGGAGATCATTAATCAGTTGCAGGGCAAATCAAAACAACAATCTGACCTTTCATTGCAAAGAAATGGTATCACATTAAATGATTTTGACACAGCAACTACATTTAATTCCTTTTTTACCCTAGAAAACAAAAAGACAGATCTGAGTAATTATGAATTTCAAGAAAAAAATGTACCTTCTAACAATCGCTCGTTTTTTTTATCTCCTACATGCGAAAATGATATAATAACATACATCAATAAATTAAAAGCGTCAAAATCTCACGGATTTGACAATATTTCTAGTCACTTGCTAAAACAAATTAAGTATTTTGTTTGCAAACCGTTATCTTACGCTATTAATCTCTCGTTTAGTACCGGAGTTTTCCCTGCGAAGTTAAAAGTTGCTCTCATAAAACCACTACTCAAAGAGGGGGATCCCAATGATGTCTCGAATTATAGGGCCATTAGTTTGCTTTCAACCTTTTCTAAAATTTATGAATCAATTATATCTACCCAACTTTCCAGTTTTTCGTGGTAAATAATTTAATATCCTCGGATCAACACGGCTTTGTAACTGGCAAAGGCACACAAACAGCGCTGTGTGCATATCAAAACCTAATTGTAGATGCATTGGACAGTAAAAAGATTGCGTTTGGTCTATTTATTGACTTCTCTCGTGCATTTGATTTAGTCGATCATCCAACATTGCTCTACAAACTAAATAGATATGGAATTAGAGGTATTGCACTTCAGCTACTTGTATCCTACTTTCATGAGCGCTTTCAAATCGTACAAGTAAGAAATGCGTATAGCAACTCCTGTCTAATTACTCAAGGTATACCACAAGGGTCCATCTTAGGTCCCTTACTGTATATAATTTATTGTAATGACCTCTTACAGTACGTAAATGATGAAAATATTCACACTATTTCCTATGCAGATGACACAAATATCTTAATTACAGGAAGAAATTTCTTCGAAACCAAAAACAATTTATACACAGCGTATGCTAAGGTTTTACACTGGGCAAAATCAAATAAATTAACATTAAATGTAACTAAAACCGTAGCAGTCCACTTCAGTATACTAGGTAGACCTGCAACACATTCCTTAACTCAATATAGCTATAACTTAAATGTAGCACATTCGGTAAAATTATTAGGTGTTGTTTTTGATGAAGCTCTAAACTGGAATGAACAGATTGAAAGTGTATGTAAAAAACTGCGCAGTGCATGGTATGCACTAAAATTTCTGTCTAACTGTTGCAGTCACCATATACTGTTAGATCTGTATTACGCAAATTTTCATAGTCATCTGAGATATGGCATATTAAATTGGGGTAATAGTAATGTAAAACGGGTATTAATATTGCAAAAGTATGCGATACGGATTTTAGCTAAACTAAATTATCGGGACTCGTGTCGTGATGCTTTTAGGAGATTAAAAATATTAACAGTTGCAGCTACGTATATATACGAATTATGTTGTTTTGTTTTTAAACATAAAAGTATGTTCTCCAGGAACTTAGACTTCCATTCACATAATACGAGGTACAAAAATGCATTCAAGCCTGAGAAGCATCATACTAGTTTTTATCAAAAAAATTTTTATTATCTAGGATGTAAATTATTTAATACTTTAAACGACGATATCAAACAATCACAAAACATAACTATATTTAAAAAGAAAGTAAAGACACTTTTACTGTCTAAAAATCCATACACAATTGATGAATTTTGTACAATTTAGTGTTTTAGCTTGTTATTTATGACTATAATTTGTAACTTATGATTGAAATGTAATTATGTTCTCCTTCTCTGACATTATCTCATTTTGCGATAACTTTGTTACCACAACTTGAGAAATAAACTATTATTATTATTATTATTATTATTATTATTATTATTATATTAAATGAGGCTAAACGTTTTCTACAGAATCTAAATATGGTTGCCCTTTTAACGTGCAATGAAAAGGTTGTGGTCCTACTACGTAGCCATAGACGACTCTACAACAAACATTTACTCCAAAGGTGCTTTGATTTCGTGTTTTCTAAACCATGGACGATTTTCCTCTGACCAGTATCTACATGTTTGGATACTACACCACTATTGTGTAACATGCTTTCGTCGCTCCACATAATTCTTTTTAACAGATTGTCCTGCATAACATAACAGTAAATTGCGATAAAAAATCAATTCTCCGTTTATTATCGCGTAGTTTTAAGTGATGAACTAGACGTACTTTGTAAGGAAATATTTATCTTGTTTTAACATTTTCTGGCAAGAAAATTTAGAAATATTACATAGCGTCTCTAGCTTCCGTAAGGAAGTACGGGGATTATTATTGACCGTTTGTACTATCGAATCAGTGTTTTCACCAGTTCTTAGATTTTGCTTCGAGTGCGTTTTGGCTTTTTGAAACTACCGTAGTTTTTCAAGTTTTTACTTAAACTTTGGGGGGTGGTTACCTGGAAAATGCGCTCCGTAAATATCTGTGGCCTATGCTAGATTTTTATGGTATTCACCGTATATTACGGGGCACAAGCCATTATTACTGAGAATACAAGAAACAGTGTAACCTTTTCAAAATTTTATTTTAGATATGCTCCAAGTAGTTGCCTTCTGCTATAATGCATTTAGTCATTCTTTCCTTCCACTGCTTAAACGCTCCAAGCCAAGCGGCTTTGAGTATACTATTAAACTAATACCGAACAGCAGCATCGATGTCTTCTTCTGAATAAAACGTTTTTCTCATAAGTTCTTTTTTAACCAAAAAAAAAACATCCAAAAGTCGCACATTGCCAGACCCGGTGGGTAAGGAACGTGTTCGATTACATTAAACTTGTTTGCAACCAAATACTGCCAAGTGTGCTCTGTAGTGCGGGAAGAAGTATTATCGTGATGTCTCATAATTCCTTTCTTTGACACTTTACTAAATACTTCCCGCAAAAAATGTTCAACGTCCCATGCTGAGGCACCCATCTGCTTCTCTATCTTAATAGCGCTCACTAGACCGGTACTTCTAAAGAACACAGCGTACACTACTTTCTTCATGGCTCGCTGTTTTCTGATTATTATTAGTGTAGCCTCGTCTTCATGGATTCATAAGCGGCTCTCTTGTCGAGTTGGCATGTCGAGAAATGGTATGTAAGTTTCATCACCTGTTACAATTTTCGACGAAATTTGGTGTCCCCCATTCTTAAGCAATGTTACAGTTTCGTTTCAAACTGTCACTCGTTCTGCTTTTCGAAAATCTGTAAGATAATGGGTACAAAACGACTTACGAGTCTTTTCAGATGAAGGTAGTCGTGTATTACTTTTTTCACAAATGAGGATCTAATCGCCAGTTGAGCCTCTATTACGGCGTATCTAGTTATGTTATCTGCTTCCATAATCTTCTTCATACCAGCAATATTTTCCTTTGTCACAGCGATATTGGTAGAGCCTGCGCCTTTCTGGTGATCAACGGTAGTTCTTCTACGTTCGAATTGCTTGTACCATCTGTAAATTGTTGCCAAGGAAGGGACCTGATCGCCAAACGTTGATTTCAAACTTTCTTCGCGGTCATACATACTTACTCATTTATTAAAGTCATAATCAATCATTTTGTGAAAACGTTCCCGGGTTAATTCAATTTTTTCACTACACTTGCGAAACTATCTTTATCAAATACTATTTAAAATAAATTAACAAATGAAGCGGCAAATGTCAAGCAAAGAGTTGCTCTTAGGCTACATTTTTTGTTTTCCATGGACTGCCTAATTTCTTCATTCTCAATAATAATGGCCTGTTCCTCGTATTATCATATAGTACTTACCTTCATTAGTGTAACTTACAATTTTTAAAATAATACATATCAGATTTAATCGAATATAAAACATACACTCACCACATACATTTTTACAATAAACAGTAAACATAAATCTCGAAATCTTTCATTTCTTAGTAACAGTGCCAGCCACCTCTGTTTTAGTTGAAATAAATTAGTTAAAAACTAATTATCTACTTAACTGTTTTATTAATTTGATTGTGATTAATTGTAGATGTATGGTTATACTTGAAAAGATGCTCAAAATAATATT
Source organism: Vesta saturnalis (assembly GCA_036346205.1). Lineage (NCBI taxonomy): Eukaryota > Metazoa > Arthropoda > Insecta > Coleoptera > Lampyridae > Vesta > Vesta saturnalis. The sequence goes on from JARFJB010001104.1 coordinate 1,102,578, forward strand.
TTCTTTCATTTTTCATCAAAATGACTACTTTACTATGAAAAATGTTTTAAACGTCCTATCGTCTAACACTTTATTTAAACAAGCTGTGACAATATTCGTCATTATGTGTCTGTGTCTGCGTCTGCGTCTCGTCGTTGTCGTGTCCGTGTCCGTGTCCGTGTCCGTGTCCGTGTCCGTGTCCGTGTCCGTGTCGTGTCCGTGTCTGTGCCGTGTCGTGTCCGTGTCCGTGTCGTGTCCGTGTCGTGTCGTGTCCGTGTCGTGTGTCGCGTCCGTCGTGTCCGTGCCTGCCCGTGTCGTGTCCGTATCCGCGTCTGTGTCGGTGTCGGTGTCGTTGTCGCGTCCTGCGTCGCGTACTCGTCGCATCCGCGTCCGTGTCCGTGTCCGCGTCGTGTCCGTGTCGTGTCCGTGTCCGTGTCCGTGTCCGTGTCCGTGTCGTGTCTGTGTCGTGTCCTGTGTCCGTGTCCGTGTCCGTGACCGTGTCCGTGTTCGTGTCGTGTCGCGTCTGTGTCGTGTCGTTGTCGCGTCCGTCTCGTGTCCGTCTGTCTGCGTCCGTGTCTGTGTCGTGTCTGTGTCTGTGTCCGTGCCGTGTCGTGTCGTGTCCGTGTCCGTGTCGTGTCGTGTCGTGTCCGTGTCGTGTCGTGTCGTGTCCGTGTCGTGTCCGTGTCCGTGTCGTGTCGTGTCCGTGTCGTGTCCGTGTCCGTGTCCGTGTCCGTGTCCGTGTCCGTGTCTGTTCGCGCTGCGTCTGCGTCCGTGTCCGTGTCCGTGCCGTGTCCGTGTCTGTATCGCGTCTGTGTCGGTGTCGGTGTCGTTGTCTGCGTCGTGTCTGGTCGCTCGTCGCATCTGCGTCCGTGTCGTTGTCCGTCGTTCTGTCACGTCTGCGTCCGTGTCCGTGTCTGTGTCGTGTCCGTGTCGTGTCGTGTCCGTGTCCGTGTCCGTGTCCTTGTCCGTGTCGTGTCTGTGTCCGTGTCGTGTCGTGTCCGTGTCGTGTCGTGTCCGTGTCGTGTCCGTGTCTGTTGTGCCGTGTGTGTCCGTGTCCCTGTGTCGTGTCGTGTCATGACCGTGTCCGTGTCGTGTCGTGTCGTTGTGCGTCTGCGTCGGGTCGCGGCCTCGTCTGCGTCCGTGTCGTGTCGTGTCGTGTCCGTGTCCGTGTCCCTGTCCGTGTCCGTGTCCGTGTCCGTGTCTGTGTCCGTGCTGTGCGTGTGCGTGTACGTGTGCGTGTTCGTGCGTTGAAGGAATTGAAGTGCAATTAGTGTTAGTTTTTTTCATTATCTGGGTAACGATTAATTTTATAAGAAAACGTGTAGACGTGTTTTTTAGAGAAAGTTTCATTTTACATAAATTTTCTTCATGAAGTTTTTTAATGAAAAGCGAAATAAATGTAAAATTAAACAAATATGGTTGAAATTTTATTTACATTGACATGTATCTTAATTTTATAAGAAAACGTGTAGACGTGTTTTTTAGAGAAAGTTTCATTTTACATAAATTTTCTTCATGAAGTTTTTTAATGGAAAGTGAAATAAATGTAAAAGTTAAATAAACATGATTGAAATTTTATTTTACATTGACATGTATCTACGTCTATGAATTTATATCTTATATGAAGTTTTAAACTCATAATATAAGTTAGCGTCTAGATGTCTATTAACCCCTGTCATGAAGTTTTAAACGTCTGTTTGACAAAGATTATTGTTTTTTTGTTTACAATGTTACGCATTTTTCCAGCGAACTTCTTATAAAAGAGGTTGCATAATTATCCTTAATTAAATTATTAAAATTATTTCATTTCTTTTAATTTGCATTTTGTACGTTAGAAGGGCGTGTGGTGTTCCACACATAAGTTTTTACTTTTTTAATAATAGTTTGTAAATTACAATTAATCAAAGTATCTCGGAAACAAATAAAAATGGGACTAGATCATATGAGCTTATTTTACTTATTTTGGCCTCCTGGACACGCGAAGTACGTCATTTTGTTCTTCTTATTCTCATTATTGTTAAACATAACACATTTACTTTCGGGGTAATCAGAAACCGCATTTTGCCTTTTATATTTCCTTTTATATTTTATATTTCCTCGAAATTCATCCACTGACTTTGACACGTTTTTTCATTCATAAAATTTCTTTTTCCTTCATTAACCGCACTTTATACTGCATTCAACCATAACTTTCGAGGTGTGCGAACCTGTCTTACCCATAATTACACCCACACATATCTGCTTCCTTGTAACCAACCAATGAAGCGTACTTATTTCGTAAGTCGTATTTTCCTCTCTATCCTTTTCCCGTTTCTACCAATTGCAGTGAACATTCTACCAAATGTACAAACTCATCCACTTGTTTTACAATCTCATCTTGCAGGGTAAACACTCTAACCTCTATTTCATATTCATATTCGTGAATGGAACAATCAGAGAATAAAAATGGAAGCAGTTACCAAAAAAAAAAAAACTACTTGGGCTATTTAAATACTTACCTAAACCACAAAAGTATTAATTCTGAAATTAGTAATAAACTTAACCACTGACAGAAAGTATAGTCAAACATAAACGCTTTACATTAAATAAAAATTAGTTAAGTTATACAAATATTCTACACAGAAATATGCACACAGCGTAAATTTCATAGTTATCGTATATAAAAAACAACTGGAATCAATTATTAAAGGAGTTGAAGAAGCGTGTATCCTTTATAATAACTAAACTTGAATAGTTCCGGATGAAAAAATGTATGAAAAAGAGAAAGAATGTATTGGTAGTTTATTAAGTTAATTTACTATGAATGCAATCAAAGCTTCCACTCCTAAACAAGATACATTAAATTTTGGAAGGAAGCAGTTAAACGAACAATTATGATATCCAGACAATGTTTATTGAATTTCATTTTAAAAACACTGGTAAACGATAAATTCTCTCCGGTAGTTAAGCGTTCTCAATTCAGTTCTGATTTATTTACTTAAACCTAACAACCTCCTTAGTGAGCACCAATATGGTTTTAGGCAGAGTTGTTCGACCAGCGATCTCCTTTTATATGTGACCCAGGTTTGTAACAATAGATTACAACAATCCGGTGAAAGGGTTACACACGCTTTAGATATGCAAAAGCATTTGACCAAGTTTGGTATAAGTGCTTACTTATCACACACGCAACCTTTAGGTTAACCCATACTCTCATCAATTGGGTTTTAGGTTTTCTTCATAAAAAACGAACACGTGTAGTAGATGATGGTGTCTCTTCAAAAGAAGTTGGCATTAATGCGGGCATGATACAGGTATAAGTGACAGCTCCTACAATTTTTCGGTTCTACATAAATAATCTCATTTCTTCAAATAACCCGATCCATTGCTTTGTAGACTTCCATGTAGATTATCTCAGGGTACATACGTTCTTCCACACGGCTTCTAAACTCTGGAATAGTCTTCTCAGTTCAGATTTTCTTGGCCCCCAATGCATCCTCCTAAGTGTTTCTGAGCTAGTTGTGTTACCGTGGTAACTTTATTAAAAACACAACTGTTTGGCGCCAAACTGGAATACTGATCCCCAAACATGTGCTTGAACCTTCGTCGAGACGAGTGGAATCGATCTTACGACAGATACCTACGAATGATCTAATATCTTCGTCGGTTACCACACAGCTATGGTTTTTCTTATGTAAGGCAAAGTTGTTTCTTTAGTTACGTGTATTTTGTTATTTGTACCGAATTTAGACCAATCCAACTATTTTCGACATTGTTTTCAAAGTATAGTAGTAGTGACATGCATATTTACGTTTGTTTCACGTCATCTTGTTTCGGGGTGCGACGCTAACTTAGTTAACTGTGATGCAAATCAGCCATTTTCTTTACTACTTTACTACTATAAGTATTTTTTTGTTTAGCGTACTCGATGGAGTACAATGGAGTATAACGAGTTAACATGTTTCAATTTTTTTCTTATTTTTCCCAAGGTTAAAATCACGTTTAGGTTGATAGGCGTTATAGACGGTCTCGATGAAATTGTTTTTGTCGCAGTCGGCATCATGAACAAGCACCAGAGTCGGTAAATGATTGTCAAGGTTCTGACTATGTACGTACTTTTACCGTATATAAAATTGCGAGTTTCCTAGCATACACCTCCACAGTCACATTTCAAAATTTTCGAGTTTTTTTATAGCATCATAGTGAGAGTCTGTAAACGTGGAAATCTGTAGCTCATAAGAGCAGTATTTTTATTCCCAAGTTTAAAGAAACTGTGAAATAAAACTAATACCATTCAAATTTAAATTTAAATTTAATTACTAGTTTAAATTTGAATTTAACCCGGTCTTTTAAAAATAAGGTTTTTTATTGAAAATAAAGAATTCTTGGTCGTGACAAATTTCTAAACTATTAATGTAGATGTGACAAACGGTGTTTGACAAATCTGTGGAGTAAGGATGTTTGATAAATTTAATTAAATAATCGATGTTCGTATTTGCAATTAACGTTTAGTAAACACACGACTTTAACTCCTATTTCCAACACTAAGGTTGCATTTACCTCTTTATATTGGTCCAACCTCGTAGTCTTTCCAAAACGTTTTATAATATAAATATTTACTTTTCTTCAATAGTAACCTCAAATCACTCTGTTAATATTAATGATAAAATCAATAACTTACATAAGTGAGGCGTTTATAAGCTTAAAAGCGGTAGCTGTGACGATTTCTATATAGGTCAAACAGATTAAAAAAAATTTTTGATTTTAAATTACATTATACCTTGCATCCAATACAACATCCCAACGATAAATCTTCATTCGCAGAACTATCTAAAATGCAGTGCTCATTCTAATTTTAAAATTTTACACTTTTGTAATAAGATCAATTAAAAGCAATTTATTCAGACCAAAGGAAATTATCAAACATCACCTGAATCCTCAATAGAAATTCACTGCTTCTCATTTATGTTTTCTTCATTAATATATCATTATTTTTTATCTCAATGTATATTTTCCTAGAAGGTATTTTAATTTTCCGTGTTACCGACATTCAACCAGTTGTTCGTTGCAAATTAATTTTTATTGTTATACACTTTGTTAGTGTTACCGTCTATAGTAGCGCCGGGGAGAGGTGTCTCATGACGGACTCGAGAATGGGGATATAACTATTACTGTGAAATGCATCTGTTTCACTTTATCTTAGTGCGAAGTTCCCACTTAAAGAAAGACGGGTTATAATTTATACGTCTGCTATATATTTTAAATGCAGGACTTAAAAACATATGTCGATTCCAAAGTCAAAGCGCATGACGCTATTAGATGTCTTCTTGGCTATTGAACCTCAAATTGTTATTCGTATTTCGTTTCGTATAATCGCATCGTGTTTTGTAGTTATAATAATTTATCTTTCGCTTCGTAATTTATTAGTTTCCATTGCATTTGTAAACAACAGTTTTTTTTTCAAAACTATTATTATTAATATTCACCATTACGGGGTAAGTTTATAATGCAAAATGTATTTACAATTGATTGAATACATTTATTGATTTTGCAGCAAATAATGATGTCACTAAAAGGTAAATCTTTAAAAATCCAAACTCAAGTAGGTAATGTTAATGAATATACTGCATTATTTCGAGATGGAACACGATAACGGGGGGCTAAGTTTACCTTTAACTTCCATTATCCATGTACGCTAATAATTTTCTCTATTTAAATTTATATTTATGTAATATTATATTGCATGCGGCATTTCCGAGAAAGCCGTAACTCGGACAAAGGCAAGAATGGCTCTCGCTGTAGAATCTGGGAAATCGGCGCAGGATTCACCGCAAAAATATAGGCTGCATTTGAAGTAGAAGTCAGAGGATGTCGACGAATACGTGAAAGACGTTTTAAAACGAAACATTTACACCATGCATGCAACTGGTAAATAATTCAGAATTTTTTGTTGAAATGGAGTTAATCACTGTTTAATTTTAGGCTCACATATTACTATCGAAAAACTCCAAACTGAACTTAAAGAAGATAAAATATTTGCCTTCAGTAAAACGAGTTTGAAACAATTATTACACAAAATTGGTTTTGAATTCAAAGCTGGCGTTTAATGGAGCAGGTTCATATTGCTAGTGCTCGAGCAACATTTTTGCGAAAATATTTTGCTAATAAAAGTTGTGAAATTAGTTACGATCCTGTCTTTTTGGATGAGACGTGGATTTTTAGTCGAGGAAGCGTTCGAAAATCATGGCATGATAATGATTTGAAAAACACAAAAAACAAACCGCTAGGAGAAGGGAAACGGTAATTAAAATAGTCCGATTTGTTAAAAACATTTTTAACCAAATAAATTTTAGTTTTATCGTACAGGATGGTTTTATACCTAATTCATCATTGGTATCTTCCAGTACAAGTAAGACAGCAGACTACCACGATAATATGAACGCTGATTTATTTCAAAAATGGTTTCAAGAACAGCTTTTACCAAATTTAAAAAAACCAAGTTTGATAATTTTTGACAATGCCAGTTATCATTCTACATCAGTAGAAGAATTACCTTCAAATAGTTGGAAGAAATAAGATCTTCCTCAATTTTTAGGAAAACACAACATTCCGCATTCATATGTTATGCTGAAAGTGGAATTAGTACAAATTGCCAAGGATTTACAAGTTCCAAAAATATATGCAATTGATGAAATCGCTCATCAATGGAGACATCAAATTTTACGTTTTCCTCCGTATCACTGCCAATTCAACCCTATCGAGTTAATATGGGCAAACTGTAAACAGTATTGCAACAAAAACGTTGGAAGACTGCGCTTCCGGGCGATAATGTTTTATCGCTGTGGCAGGATTCATTAAACCAAGTAACTGGAGAACTGTGGCAAAAGTGTATTTTACATGCTGAAAAGGAAATGAGCCAGTGGTGGGACGTTCAAAAAAGAGCTGAGGAAATGGTAAAACCTCCAGTAATCAATGTCTGAATGTCGATTGAAGATGATAGTGAAAGTGAAGCTGAATTTAGAGCAAAACTTAGAATGTTAGTTGCTTTATAACATTGTAAAGAATTATATTTAACATATACCTGTAGCATATAGCTGTACTTAGGTTTACATTCCTTATTCGTTATATATATATATATATATATATATATTGACAAACTGTAAACTGAGATTTTTAAAATCGGTTATGTTATTAACTAATAAAAAATCGCATTTTTAACATCCAATACAGTGTATTTATTTATCACAAAATCAGTTATTTGTAAGTGGCTTCGATAACCAAATTACAGTCTTAACTCTTTTCACGTAGTGAGATCTGTCGGCTAATAACGATCCTCCGCAATTAACTTTTCTTACTTCATTCGGGCACTGCCTACTGCTAGCTAATTCGTTTCTTATTGAAAATTATTGATATGATTAATTTGTAAAACAGATCCAAAACGAAATTTTGTTGACCCGGTCTCGATTCTGATAATCTTTTACAGTTGTACAATATATTTTTATCATATGACTACCCACACTCGGTGGACTTTGCGTGCCAGAATAAGTGCGAACAGATCTTAAACGAAATTCGACTTTATTTATACGAGTGGATGGGGATTTTAAAGACCTTTAGGATGCTAAATCCCGAGATATTCGAACAATAATTTTTTTTTGATTTGACAGCGCGGGTTAAATTTGAACATAACGTAGAAACATTGACGATGTTTTGTTGGTATTCAAAATTACTAACTATATAAACCAATAACGACATACGTTTTTAAAATCTTAAACCATGCTTTACTGAAAGATGAGTCATGGGACACCCCTCGCCGGCCCGACTATATAATAGCTTTTTGAAGTTTTTCTAATCCTGTAAGTTGATTAAGTTCGTTTTACATTATTATTTTTAATTTATTTCTAACATACATACTCGTAGATTAGTTTACATTTTATATTAATCATTTTCGCCTAGTAAGTTTGGTTAAGTTACGTGCTTAAATTATAATTCTAACCATTTTTAGCTGTTTAATAATCATTTGCTATAGAGCTGCATCGGGAAGGTTTTGAGTTTAATCTTTTTTAATTTACTTTAGCCAATTTTCAGTTGACCGAACGTAATAATTACTTTTCTTGCAAAAATAAATAATGTGAGAAGAAATAGAATTCATAAGGTAGGAAACCATCAACTGAAATTAAGAAATAAGACCGATAAAAAGAAGAGCGCACGTTCATGTAACCAGTTTCTGCAGGAAATGTTAAGAAAGTAGTACATGAAAAGTATCTTTCGATTACATAAAATGTCATAACTAAGGAAATAGATATTTTATCGGTAAGAAACTGTTTTAATTTGTACATTATCTTAAACTCTTCTACAAAATGGCACACTCCGGCCGCATGTATTGACAAAAATTAAATATTCTAACGCGCAACGACAATAGTAAGAGTTAATATTAATAACAAGCGTAACATAATTGTAAATTTTACTAGTTCAACGATTGTCCTGTTACCATTCAATTATGTTTCTTTCAGTGTTTAAATCGTGGCCTTCTTTCGATTTAATAATAATGTTTCGCGAGACAGACACGCTCATTTTCTTTTAAACCTTTTTATTTCATTTAAAAAATCATTTTCTAAGTTACTAATCCAAGCTGTAATGTCTTATTTATAAATTCGATATACTAATGTAAATAAAATGAGAAGATAACGCATGCGCATGACTTACAGTTTAAATACAGGGTGTCCCACGCAACTGCCTATTAGAAGTTTATGGACTTTTGTGTCTCTAGGTTTTCGATGGCGATCTATTCAACTAAATTATTTCCAACTTTCTGACATTTCCGTTTAAACCGAAAGTAGCTTATTTTAAATAGAATACCCTGTATTTTATTTTTTTTTTCTAATTCTAAGTGACATTCTAAGTAAGTTTTGTTTATAGTTCCCTATACCTAAATTTGATAGTTCTCGAGGAAAAAAATGTTATTTCCAAAACCTTTGATGGCAGAACTACATAAATTTCAAGGTACGTGGTCAAGGAGGTGTTACTTTGAACTTTATGTTTAGTTGAAAAATTGACGTTTCTGATAGGGCCGGTGTGAATTTTATTTTGAGCCCATTTAATATTGTGAAAGAAATTATACTTTTAAATGGAACCTTATGTATTTTATGCGTCAAAAACAATTTTACATCCCTACAGACTACAATGTAGCAAACACACCAGAAGATTGTAAACAGAATATGCGAAATATTAACAAAAAAAAAGACAATAAATAATAACAAATAATCACAAATATTAAAAATTATTATTAATTTTATTAAATACATAAATAAAAAGTTTACCTCGAGTAGGATTTGAACCTACGACCCGTACTTTGCTAGAGTACCGCGCTAACCAACTGCGCCATCAAGGTTCAAGCCCCAATCGATGTAAATTTTGTCTTTATGTATTATAATAATTTTTAATTACATATTTACCTTTGAACTTATTCGTTCATAACAAAAACTTATAATAATCACAAATATTGTTCAATATGGCCACCTTTTTTTCCTGAACAAGTAATATCCTCTTTTGAACTTCTTGATTTGTAGCTTTGCGAACATGTGGAATGCAGTGTGTACTCTGTTTATAAGGATCTCCTGATCCTACGCCGCCTCAGAATAAACTTGGTTTCTAATATGCACCCATAAAAAAATCTAATGGTGTTAAGTGAGGAGACCTGGGGGAGGGGGGCATTATATTGGGCCATTCTATCCAATCCACCTGTCATCAAACATTCCACTTAAGGTCAACTAAAATTCGCGAGATAAATGCGCCGATGCATCATCGTTTTGGTAATAAAATTGTCTGTAAATATTCAGGGGTAAATTGTCTATAAACTCAGTTACTACTTCTCTTAAAAGCCTTAAATATCTATCACTGTTTAAATTTTCAACATAAATTTAATAGCTTACGAGATCTTGGTATATCTAAGTCACCTGAAACTGCTCTTATGGAGTGATGCGGGTGGGAATTAAAATATGCTAGGACGTTTATTTCGGTATTTTCGTCTTCAGTAACCACTTTAAGGACCGTAGAAAATTTACCTGAAGTTTTTTGAACATGTTTCTTGTCACTGAGGGTACATGAAGGCAGCGTTCATTAAATATCTGGTAAGTTCTCTCCACAATCTTTTGACATTCTCAGACTGAATAAACTGAATATGTCTTGGTTAGAATACTCTTCCATTGTAGATTAAATTATTATGTGTTAACTTATTTACAAAATAATTTTAAATAGAGACGTTTTGAATCTTGACCAACTGTCAAAACCTAATATTGACATTACGTTTTATTATGAACCACCCAGATAATAAGTTCCCGGAAAAATAAAAATTATGTGGGTAACTTTTGAAATCAAAATTACACAGAAACTGTTCATTCTGAAGGGACGGTGTTGAAATAAAATCTGTAGGGACATAAAAGTTCTATGTTTTTGGTGCATAAAATACATAAGGTTCCATTTAAAAATATACTTTTTTTCACAATATTAAATGCGCCCAAAGTAAAATTCACTCCGGCCCTATCAGAAACGTCAATTTCTCAACTAAGCATAAAGTTAAAAGTCACAACTCCTTGACCACATACTTTGAACTTTATGTAGTTCTACCAACAAAGGTTTTGGGCTTAATATTTAATTTTTTTAGGGCGCGTTTCCGTCAAAAATTTGCACAAACACTTTGTTTCTCGAGAACTATCCAATTTAAGTATTGGGAACCATGAATAAGGCTTACTTACAATGTAACTTAGAATTAGAAAAAAATATATATGGTGTTCTATTTAAAATAAGAAAGTTGACAACTACATCCGATTTAAACGGGAGTGTCAGAAACCTAGAGGTACACAATTTCATAAGAATCCATAAACGGGAAGTCCATAAACTTCTAATAGGCCAGTGTGTATAAGTAAATTAATTTTAGACTTAGGTATGTACAATACAATAACCAACCCTTTATGCAATCCATATAGATACTTCGCTGTTGATGTTTGATCACTGCAGTAGACTTCACTTTTTCAGTTAAATTATTACTACATATATACATGTTCTTATGTAGGCTGTAGGTTATGCAATCGACTGTTTCTTCATTAACTCTAACTTATTAGCTCATTTTACAACTTTTGGCAAAGTTTCACCAAGATCGGCCATAACGTTTGTGTAGGTACCTATATGTTAGCATCTACGAGAACTCCAGAACGACAACACAGACGTACCTCAAACTTCGTATCTAAACCTGTTTTCATTTCTACGGGAGGTGTGTGTATGTATGGTGTGTGTATATGGTGCGTCTGTGCGTATGTCTGTGGGTGGTGGGTGTGTTGGTGGACGGGTTTGTGTAGGTATGTGCTAGTATATACGATAACTCCAGAACGACGACACAGACGTACCCCAAACTTCGTATTTAAACCTGTTTTCATTTCTACTGGAGGTATGTGTGTATGGTGCGTGCGTGCGTGTGTGTGTCTGAGGGTGGTGGGTGTGTTGATTTACGGGTAGGTGGGTTGCGCGCGCGTACACGTCGCATGCGAGTACGCATGCGTATATGTGTGTGTGTATGTGTTTGGATATGTGGATGTATTTTTGATTTCTCCTGGAACTGATTAGATGTTGGGAAAAGTTCATTGGCGGGGAGAGGTTTTTATTAGAAGCAGTTTTGGGTGTTATCAATTATTTCTGAACCAGATGTATATTTGAAAGGTACAAAAATACCAACACATAGACCTTAAACATATCGGTTAATTATGTTCTGTGCAATGTTTTGATACAATGTGTAGTATAGCGGCGAAAAATTCCTAACGTACACCCTTCGTAGTGCTCTTTCTCCAGATTGGCCAAGCTTACTCCTGAATATGTGTTGAGATGTTGCTGAAATTCAAAAACAGAGCAAAAGCAAACTCATATACAAGACCTATAGTCTACAACTTCCGGAGATTACTGCTCTTATTTTACAATACTCTAAGTAGGTTTCTTAATGTTATATGGAACACTAAATTCAGTGACTTTAAAAAAATCACGTTAATTTTGCTTGTATCAAAAAAATTTCAACTCACAAAAATGGAAAAAATAGAAGTCACGAAACAATTGATAATTATTCAAATATTCAAAGAATAAATAACCATCTAATTTTACTTGATAGTAAACAATTTCAAAATGGAATTTCCATTGCCCAAATGACGCATACGTGTCAGCAATGAAAATAATAATTAGTATAATCAATTCAGCAAGGGTGTAGATTATTTGAAGGTGAAGGGGATTTACCTTAGATTTTTAAAAAAAATAAAAAATATATATTTATAGATGCAATTAAGCTGAATAAAAAACTAAATTTAAAGCTATAGATTGTGGAGTGTTTGTTTGAATGGTACTGCAAGGATATTGCTTAAAATTAGTGATTGATTCCTTATCACTCCAAAATGAGTCATATACTAACAGTAGACATAAATTGACTCAAATATTTATTAATTCATTGATATACAGCTACCCACAATAGGTGCATAAATACAATAACAGCCGAAACACCGGACAGAAATAACGTTGTAGCATTCCATAACTTTCTTCTTGCCTATTGAAGTTATTGGAATGTTTAAATATTTCAATACCTACATGTTGTAAACTAACATAATAATGAGTTTCAAATCTAATAAAGAGATCCTTTTTTGTTAATAATTGTAGTTGTTATTGTACAGCGAAAACACACCATAGTACGTTTAATATGATTTTTAATTTTAACTACATGTGGTAAATTATTATAGTACTGTGGTAACTTAACATATAATTCGCAAAGAATTTAATTCAAGGTCCAAGAAAAAACACAGCAAAAAATACCATAAGCTAAAATTATAAGTAAGAAGTATCATTGTGACTTTTTTTAATTATAAAATGCAAAAACCTATTTAAACGGAGATTTTCATTTTGCCTATTAAAGTTATTGGGATGTCTATAGATTTTAACATCTTCACGTTGTAAACGAATATAATAATAAATTCGCCTTGACAATATTTCCATATTATCAAATTGAATGTCATGATTTAAATTATTTAAAGCATTCTCAGCTACCGAAGACTTCTGTGGTTGAGCAAATCTACAAAATATCATGCTTTCTTTACATCGTGCTTCAAAACTACGTTTTGTGTTTCTAATTTATACTTTTCCGCAATAAAAAAATAATTCAGGCACTCCGGAAGATGACAATAGTTATAAAAGGAGGAAAAAAAATACCGTATTAAGTACTAGTCTTTCTTTATGGTTAAGTCTAGAATTTAAGATTTAATTAAACCTTCTTTTTGATATGAATTTGTAATTTTTATCCTAGCATCCAGTTTACGAATGGGAAGTAAACTAATAGAAGTTTACCATATCTTGGCATACAAATATCTAAAACTAATAATTCACTAGCTTTTATGGTTTACCGAAAACTGACACACACACACCTTCATAAATTATTAAATCACTATCATGTCGTCAAAATTGGTGTAATTAAATCTTAAGCTGAACGAGTTTGTGATCTTGAATTTTCGCAAAATGAATATGAATATTTAATAAAAGCTAATGGATATTCACTTAAAGATATTAATAACGTTATTACACCTTCTAGACATAAACATAAAGAAAAATTAGTGCTTATTGTTGGTACTGCTCTTCTTCCTTCTAGATATTATGGATGGAATTGAAATAATCCTAATTAATCATGGCTTTAGGACTGATTTTAAACCTACAAGAAAGAGTAAAGGCATTTAAGGTCAGCCAAAGACGTTTAAAACCCATTGTCTCCTTCCGGAGTTTTCAACTATTTATTATTGTGAAAGCAAACATTAAAACCACAATACGTAGCTTTGATACAATACATAAAGAATTTATGAGATTTTGTAGATTAGGTCAACCAGAGAATTCTGCGGCAGCTGAGCATGCTTTAAAAATTTTTTATCGTGATTTGATAATATTGAAATATTGTCAAGGCAAACTCATTATTATGATCGTGTACAAAGCTATTGAAATATGTAAATATCCAAATAACTTCTATAAGCAAACAAAACTCCGTTTAAACGTTTTGCATATTGTTACACGTCCAAACCGCACTAGGCGTCGTGTATGCTTACTAATGTAAGCGGGTTGCCAAGCCAGCTAACAGGGAGATGGGCGTGGTCGAAATAATAAGTAAAATGAATGATTAAATGCTCAAACACCTTACACCTACATTCAAACAGCTCAGTCCGGGAAAATATGTCTCTAGGCGCCACCACAATCGAAACTTTGCTAAAATAATTGTCTTAAGCTGGATGTTAATTAACCCTACTTGATTGTGGAAAGTAGGATTGTGCTTACTCAGTAAACTCTTAACGAGGTTCTAAAACAAACACTCGTCCCAAAACAATTCAACTCAAACTCAAATATATTTAGTACTACCCAGGTTATTAAAACTTTTGAATACACCTCGTATACCAAAACTTCCAAAATAAAATTTATCACTCAAATTCAACTGCATTCACTAACCAACAGTTATATTTTCTACGTATCCCTCGTATACTATAAAGTTCAATTTACTATTAATGAATTAAACTATTCTTCATATCAATCAGCATATGATTTAATTTTAAAATTCTCAACATGAACGATAATCTTTTAAATTTAATTATAATTTTTACTAACACTATCTTGAATGCGATCTTGACATTCGTAAATATAAGTTTTCATAAACTCCAATATACTTTATGTTCATAACTTAATAAATTTAATTAACAGCTAATAAACCGTCATTAATAGATACAATTAAAATAACATGTTAAGAATTTTCAATCAATCCTGGCAAATAATAAGCCGTTTTAGGTTTTCATTATATCATTAAAATACTCAATTTAATAATCCAAATGTCTGCTATTAATTGTCAAAACTACTTGAGTTACCAATTAAGTAATCGTCACAAATGTATCGTGCATTAACTGTGCTAAACTAAACAACAATATATAATAATATAACGATAAATATATATTGTTCTCATAAAATATATTAATAGAATGTTTATAATTACACAAAACAGCGATGGTGAAAATCAAAACCGATAAACCGTCACTTAACTAATTTACATGCAAAACTCGTAATACTAAAACTTAACAATTACACATAATCAACGTTTCTTTTCAAACTTCTAAACTATATTTAAAATTTACCGATACTATTAGAAATTGAATCTTCAAACTAAAAGACGATTAATCGTGCTTAACTGAATTTTTCAAATACTTAAATAATCTTTTTACTACATAATATGTCCATTAACTACGCTTTTCAGAAATCTCTTCACCGTAAATAATTATTTATCACATATTGTAATGTCCTTAATACTTAGCATGAAGCAAGATAACACATGCTGTTCACTTAAATTTCACAAACATATTCCTTTTCTCGTATCTACAAATAATGCATAACATCTAATAAGTACTTAAAATTTTAGCAACGCTTTAGAAATTTTAGTCACTTCCTAATAAACATAAAATAACCTTCAATGTCATAAACTGTAACATTGGCTTATTTACTGAAAATTATCGTTCACTTCAAAGTTGTGGTCCCATAGAAAATTATTAACTAATATCTCATCAAGAACACGCGCTGCACTTCAAAAAACACATAACGTAATAAACTGTTATCTTTTTATAAATCGCTACATTTTACTTTTCTGTGATAATAATACAAATAATATTTATTTCAACTAATTTAATTAATTGTTTTATTATGAATGTCTTATTAACGATTCATCCCTTTTCAGTGTGTTACGAGTTTTTAAACATTATGTACGTGCCTTTGCATATATTCACATATATAACTCTAACAACCCATTCTAAGTTACGACATACACCTGCGCTCGTGCTCCAACATTCACAGCAACATGTTGCCAAAATCGTTAGAGTCCGTCAATCTCATAACAGTGCTATCGTATTTATTCAGTATTGCCATCTTGCTAAAATGTCTATAACCTTGCCGCGCTATATTCTCTAATGAGTTATTCATTCAATATAGCTTCATAGTCTCGACAGATTGCTATTTATATAGTCAACATTCGCATTATATATAAGTACAACTAACTATCGCCATATTGTTTTCTTCACTATACAGTTTACAGATTCTTTATGTATTAGAAACGACTCATGTCTCGTATCACATTCAATCAGTACACTCTGGACATGATACGTACAACTTTACGAACGTTATTCCAAATTAGGTCGTGCTACACTTCCCAACATTTGCAAAACCATAATTTAGTACCGTCTAAGGTCTTAATAAGTCTCATAAACATTAGCGTTATTATACTCTATTATAGACAATATTACATACAGTTCAGTCGCAACTGTATCTGAGAATTGATACATAAACATACTCGTCTTGAATTGTTATCGTATGTCATAGTTTTCTAAAAATTACCTACGACTGTATCATTCAAAAATCTCATGCAGAGATAAAACATCATATTAATCGTTAGCATGAGCATTCGCATTATCTTATCAATGTACCATATACAGTTTGTAGATACAGAGAAGAACATTAGATTTGACGGTCCTTATTCGACAAGTCTCTATCTGAAATCATTTACAATTTCAGAATATCCATTTATGTCCAACACTAATAGATCTAGTATAAATTCAATATTTTAAGCTACGTATCTGCTAATCACTGTTTAATGAGTTTTTACTTACCTGAAGATCAATATTTACAAGTAATGGCAAGAATTTATTAAAATATTCGTGTTTAGTATAATTTATGCATACATGTTTTTCAAATACGAATTTCAGTTTTCGTTTATCTAAACTGTTAATACAACTGTATCGTGTCATATCACCATTCAAAAGTGTTTATATACAGGTGCTAAAATCCAACTAACAATGTATAAGAAAAACTCTAAGTACGTTTATTTTAATATATTATATATCTAGTTTATATAATATATATATAAAGTTAATAATTTAACATAATATTATAAATTTTAAAATATTATACCAGTTAAGTTTAAGTCCAGTACAAAATACAGTATTAAAAAAAATTAATCTTTATTATTTAATCATCCTAATTATAATAAACTTAAAACCTTTTACTTTTATAATTAAATCATTTGATATTTAAAACATTATTTTAATTTAATTAATTTATAAATAATTATTGATTTAATGGGTTTTAATAGTTAATACAGTTAAAAATTTTTTTGTAGTAATTAAATTTAAATAAATCAGATTGATGTTCCTAATAAAAGGGTTGAATTCAGGTCTCTATATAAACATATTATTAGGGTAGAAATTTATTATTTCGTCATATTTAATTAGACTTTAATGATTCAGTTTACTGTAATCTGATTCGCAAACCTTGACATAATTTCGGTGATTGATAGTTTTATCTGAATCGAACGTGATTTGTTTGAGATTGATTAATTAATTGATTTGTTTGTGGAAAGAGAGGAGGAAGAAACAAGAAAGCTAGAAACAGGTGTGCATTAATCTTCAGAAAATGTTCATTAACTATACGCCACTAGATGGCGCTAAAATCAATTTTACTCAAGGGCCAGCCCGGACCTGATAAAGTTCTTAAAAGAACCTCCTTATTAGAATACAATTTTGTATGACGGGTCGAAGGCCTACATGAAATTAAGTTAGAACAACATACAATTTATCAAGGGGCCAATAGGCTAAGCTCTACACTTGTCTTATAAGTTAGGTTCCCACATCTCAGCCAGGGGCGAAGGCCTGAGAACAAGTTGCGAACCTAACGTGTCCACAAGAACCTCCTTATTAGAAACAACGTTTTAGGTAAAAGATCATCCAATAGCATGTGGCCATTTTAAAGCAATAGGGTCGATAATTTTAATAATAATATCTTATTAATTATGCAATTTCAACATTGTATGCGTGTGCATTTGCCTAACCTCCAGGGCACTGTTCTTAATATAGCCAGAAGGACCTTAATAACCAAATAACCTAAGATTAACCCTAGACCAGCCCACCTAAATACAACCTGTAGATAGGCATTAAAATAAATGTAATAACAATCTCATTTGATAAAAAAATACGCTAATAAAATAAAATGGAAAATACAGTCAATGTATACGTGATTTTATTATCTAATCAATTCTTTAAATAATATCTGATAAACAAGTTCTAATAAATGTTAAGTAAAACACAAAATTAAATAAACTATCTTTTACATCATTTCCCAGGGCTAAAAATAATTAATTAATAAAATAATTAAAGATCATAATCATCTTAAAGCTATCAGATTAAGAATTTCCCTAGGATAATTAATTAATAAAAATAATTAAAAGATCACCATCTCAAAATAAGGGTAATAAATACGGTCCTTCACGTATGCCATTAAAAATCAAAACTTTAATTAGGGATGAAAAAGGTTTCAAAATACGGTCTCACACGTGAGTGTGTAAAAATAAGGGTTGAAAACACGGTCTCCACGTGTATTTAAAATTTAATTAAAATTGAATTTGTTCTTTAACAAATTTTCAAATTTTGAAAAAACCATTTCCTACACACATTAAATTGGAAACCCTTCGTTACATGGCGTCCTCCGCAACATTTGCAAAAATAAGTACCGTCTAAGGTCTCAAATCATTAAACACGTATTCTCAAAACAAATTGCACAACATTACGAAAACTTTCTGAAATTAACACTTAAACATACCCAATCTTTCTCTACATATTTTCTAAAACATTCTACACTTATAACTTCACATCTTCTAGGCAAAGATTCTCATTTATCCTCAACATTCCATCTTATCAAAGTATGCAAAGTAAATACAGAATAACTTATCGTCCCATCGACAAATTTCTCTTTCACATTTACATTCATCAGAATCTATTTATTCCAACACCAAAGTCTCTATAACATCAAATACACGTATCTGCATACTAATATATTTCTCCTAAATTTCCAGTGTTTGCGTATCACACCCACATACATTATGCATCCACACAAAAAATTTTTTCGTTCAAACTCAATACACCGTACTCAAAACACGTACACGTCATTATAACATCTACATACAGGGTGCGTCATCGCAACCTGACAATCTTATAATAAAGAAACAATGCACGTCTTAGTTTTAGATTTAACTGCTCTTAATGTATGTCTAGGTGTTTTGCTATTACAATAATATGTTTCCACAGCAGTATAATAATTTAACATATGTAGTTATAATTAAAAACCATATTAAACGTACTACATTGTTTTTTCAATGTCCATAACAATTACAATTATTAACAAAAAATTATTTCTTTATTAGATTTAACTGCATCCTTAATTGATATGTTAAGTTTCTATCTGTGAATACTTTTATCAATTTCAAATTAAAGTTTGTGACAACTTTACACTTATATCATAATTTTATTAAATATTGTTAGATTTGCTCTTTGATTATGACATTTTTTACTGTTAGCTTTCGACCATTAGAAGATGCTCTGATTCTTTACCTTCAAAAAAGTTCAGCAGTATTAAGTTTATTAAGCATCTAGTTATTCCTTACTAAAATTAAATTTCACAGTTGGCGTTATACGTTTATCAAACTGTTATATTCATAGCAGGCTTATGTTTGCGTTTTTATTTTTTCCATATTTCATAAATTTCAAGCAATTCTTACTCACCCTTTGTGGCCTACAATAATAAAAAATCCTTCGACATAGAATTTCTAATGAAATCTAAGATAAGATTAGGACCACCAAAAGTTTGATTACAACAAAACCAATATTCCACTACAACTCACACAAATGCCACTCCAACAACAAACAGGTAACATGCTAGAAACGGTTATGACAGAACTCATGAAAAGAATGAACACCACACTCAACTTACAACCATGGTTAGAAAAATGAGGGACAATACCTAATATCCTAAAAACCACCCCATGGAACGCTAATGGCGTTGCATAATATAGCGAGGAGGTTAAATCATTCTTATCACTTCACGATATAGATATCATGTTAATATCCGAAGCTCAGTCCACAGTTAACTCTAATTGGAAGATGCCAAGATATACAATATACGCTACTCATCCTGATGGCACTTCTCACGCAGGAACCGCACTCATCATAAAATCCTCAATCAAACCTTATGAATTACAAAAATTTCAATCTGAATATCTCGAAGCTACTAGTGTCGCAGTAATGAAAAAAACAGACATCATGTTCGCTTCTCTAGACTATCCTCCACGACCCACTATTAAAAAGCAGCAATTTGCGTCTTTTTTCAATACACTTGGACCCACGTTCATAGCAGGTTGAGATTACAACTCCAAAAATTACATATGGGTATCTAGAATAACATTAACTCGAGGAAGAGAGCTGTAAAAAGTACTAGAAGAGCATAACTTACACTACCTAAGCACATATGAACCAACGTATTGGCCAACAGATCTCAACAAGATCCCAGACCTATTAGACTTCTGCGTCATCAAAGGAGTCTGAACAAACTATTTAAAAGCTCACTCTTGCTGGGATTTAACCGCTCGCTAATACTTATAGCACAGAGATATTAAAAGTTCAAAAGCCAACAGCACTATCGAGTTGCCAGAAAAGGCAATCAAACTTAAAACCTATATAATTAATGCAATATTTCGATTACGGACGTTCCCAGATCAATGGAAAACGGCGCAAATTGTAAGTGTACCTAAGTCTGGCAAAAACCAGAAGAGGTCACCTCATACCGACCAATTAGTTTGCTAACCATTTTGTCCAAAGTGTTTGAAAAGGCACTTCTGCAAAGGATAAAACCGCTATTAGACCAAAAAACCATCATACCAAAGCAATAATTAGGCTTTTGCGGAACGATAGAACAAGTGCACAGGGTAGTCACAAAAATAAACCATGACCTGCATCTAAAAAGATTCTGGTCGTCGGTATTTTTAGCTATAAACTAGGCCTTCGGCAAGGTCTGACATACCGGACTGTTATACAAAATCAAGAATGCACTACCGTCAGAATACTATAAGCTGCTAAAAACATACCTGTCGGAAAGAAACTTTCATGTCCAATTTAAAGATACACTATCATCCATACGGCCAATTCAAGCAGGTGTTCCCCATGGCAGCATCCTAGGTCCTATCTTATATACGGAGGACTTGCCGATAACACCTCAAACGCTGGTAGCTACATACTCAGACGATACTGCAATCATCGCATCACATAGCGATCCCCAAATAGCATCGCACATACTTCAACAAAATCTCAGAAGTACAGAAGTATGTCTTAAACTATGGCGAACATGTGTGAATGAATCAATGTCAGTTCAAGTAACCTTTGCTCTACGGAAAGAAACTTGTCCACCAGTAACATTGAACAATACTCTCCTACCACAACAAGACAGCGTAAGGTACATAGGGATTCATTTAGACCTACACCTGACCAGGAAGTCTAACATAATGAAGAAACTTGGACTAAAACTACGTAACATGTACTGGATCATAGGAAGAAACTTTCAACTATCACTTCAAAACAAAATACTACTCTATAAATCAATTTTGAAGCCAATACGGACTTGCTAAAGCGAGTTATGGGGGCCTGCTAGCAACTTAAAATTTTGCAAAGATTTCAAAATAAAGCAATAAATTTAATAATCAATGCTCTTCGGTGTGTCTCTAATTAGCTACTTCAAAAAGATCTACCTGTTCCTTCAGTTAAGGAAGAAATCCTAAGCGCTAACATCAACTACCAGGCAAAACTTGATGCTCACCCTAATAATTTAGCTACTGCTCTTCTAGAAAGACGTTTTGAGAAACGACTGCAAAGATGCGACCCGTTAGACCTAGTTAATATATTTATCTAAGCCAATGCAAACAAACTTTATTATAAGATAAAGAGATAACACTAAAGGGTGTTGCTTCCTCATGTTATGCAAAATTCAAATAATTCACTGAATGTTAAAAACATTAACAGATTGTAAATATTCACGTGAAAAACCATTTAAAAACCCAAAACCTAAGTATACTAATTATGTATAATAATTTTGAAAGTTTACATTTTGACATATACCCAAATTGATGTTAACCCTTCATTTCCATATTTCAAGCTTGTTACTTGTTTTAAATAAATTTTAATAAATCTTTAAAGTAAAGAAACGTTGACGTTATTTTATTGGATGTTATGAATTAATCCTTACATTATCATTTACAATAGTAACAGTATTTAATAGTTATTACCGAGTTAGTAGAAAATGTAGCGGCATGGTAACTGCGTATACGGACACCATGTGCGAATATTTAAGCGAATTTTGGGGTAGTAGTTTCCCCCTCAGAACCCTAACTCCGTTCCTTCCGATCCTATCCTGAGCACACCCATCCTTAATTCCACCATGCATATATACGTAGGTATGCTGGGAATTCATGATTGTGGCTGAAGGAGCTTGGAAAGTTCAAGCAACGTCGCCTTTTCGTACCTCCTTTTAATAGTTATACGAATACGATGAGATATGAAGGCGTGTTAAAGCCAAACATAACTATATGAAGCTTACTATTATTACTTGCAACAACTAATTAACGAATAAAGATTTTAACACATTCTAGAATGTTTTAATATACCAATTTTGTAGAAATCATGGACTTAAACCTTTATGAATGCTAATAAGGAAGCATATGTAAAGTATGTGAGAAAACAAACTTTTAATAAAAACAAAGGGTATGTAGGCATAGGAAACAGTGAAGAGGATCAACTACTAGAGACCAATAATATTAATTAGAACCATTTTTACAGTAATTGGTAAACAGATTTTATAAACGATAAACAAGATACACAAACCGAAACATCTCTATTATCCTCGCCAGGAAAGTTTACCGCTACGTCATCATATACGATCATATGGTGTAATATGAAAACATGAGTCAAAATTATTTTCGGTATAATAAATTCTGGTTAGAAAATGTACACTGCGATGGCAGTGTCCCTGAATACAGGGACACTACTACAGGATTCTAAAATACAATTAATTATTTATTGTGATTTATTTTGTAAAAATTAGAGAACGTTGATTATCATAGTGATAACGGTTGGAAAACAATATCCTTTAAATCGAACAGGTGGTTGGTACGTTATTTTTGCAGCCTACAGGTTATGTAGGTTATAACACATTGCGCTCTATTACGAACAAAATTAAACATTTCATAATTTCAGCGGAATTATAAAAAAAACAGGAGAATGATTGTGTTGTAAGTTGCTGATAAACAATCATACAATTTATAGGTGAAACAATTTCCATGGAACAACTGTCGAGCTGCACTATTTGCACCTCATAAGGCTACTACGTTTCATAGTCATAAATTGTTGATACCAATGCAGTAGCAATGATAGCCCACAATAAGATGGTAACATTATTACACAAAATGAATGTTAAATTACGTTCCTAACTAAAATGAAACTATTATTTGTACGAAGATGACATTTAATGTGGAACATAAATTCTATGGGAAATGTGTGATTAACATCTTGAAAAGCATTTTACAAATGTATTGAACTTACATAATTGGAACATATTACAAATAGAAATTTATTGTAGTAAATATGAACTAACACACTTGTATTACTAATTGTAGGTTGTACAAACATGGTTGTCAAAGTGATCTAATCGGACTCACTATCTACATTCAAATTTTCGGAATAATTTCCGATGTTAATAATCAGTTTGTCAACTGTGATCCTGTGTATACCATTGCCTTATTGTTTCTTCAGTATGTCTATACACGATTAGCACATAATGGTTTTAATTAAAAGAGTTACTTGCCGACGATTAGGTGAATTGATCTCTTTAATGTATTGTTTAATAAATTTAATTTGCATTTCTACGATGTAAGTTTTTTCAATAAAGCTCTGCTGTTGGAGCTTTTTTGAATTTGAATCATAGCGACTGCGTTGCTCGATAAAGACTTCTGTCACTTAATAATATGTGACTGTTATGAATTTCTGCATTGAAACTAGCAACTGTGACATGTTTTTCTGTAAACAAATTAGTGTGTCAAACATGTGTAAAAGATTATGATGTAGTATTACTCACTTTGTGCATACCTACTGGTATCACGTATTGCTTACGCCCATTTCGGATATTTCAGGTAGATCGTCAGATTTTGTTTCTTGCTTATTTTTGCGTTGTAAAATATTAGATATCGGTTTTAATTAAAGGCGCCTGACAAGAATTTCTATGTATGAATAAATTAAATCAATGATTTCAATACTGCGGGACCGTTTCTAAAATCATAATGGATATGTATAACAATGGATTAAATCATATGGCTGTCTACAATTTGCTTAACTACGCATGTAATTTCATCAAATTAATGAATAATGTATAAACATTAATGCCATTACTTCACTTTTTGACTAGAGATACTGTATCAGGCCACAATTTTTTTAAGGTGTCATAAATGATGATTAAAGAGTAAATTCTGGAAATGAGTAAACTTTATTAGGAATAAAATACTAGGAGGTTATGTTTCAGTTTAGCGCTGCAATGCAGAATTAAATTCATATGAAAACGCATATAAAACAAATTGATCGCGTTTATAGCGTTTACTTTTCTACACATTTCTTAGTTTATAATATGTTAATTATCAAATGAAATAACAATGTTCACATCTAATAATTACATAAGTTTAATGAAAGTATTAGCAAATTGGGTCATAAATGAATGCGTAGGGAAATTGTCCTGCGGTTATGTTTTTATCTATAATTGCAATAAAATAGGTAATTTTCAGTTTACAATGGTTACAAATTAATGTCATGATAAGAACCATATAAAACAAATTTCAGTATGTATGCTATATTTCTTGTACATAGTTTTGTTTATAATATTTGTAAACAGAAAAACAAGTTTTAAATTTCATAGTAACTGACAATTTAATTGTCACTTAAACGTACGAAAATTTGTTACTTTATTACTGTTGCAATATGGTATTTACATTTTTTTCTTTAGAAAATAAAACCATTTTAATTTTATTTCTGTTGACAAGTTTGTTAATATAGTAAATTACAACTGAAAATGTTTTAATCTTATTTGACAATAATGTCAATAAGTCATTTACTTAATAAAACTGCTTAATTCTATTTCCATTGCGGTTCTTTCAGGTGAAATTTTACTTAAATAGTTATGTTGCGTTCAGAAAATATTGTTTATGTTGAAATATATTTGTCACAGTTAAATATTTAATATACTTAATGAAATGCTATTATACAGTTTGGGTTTTTAAGGTGTAAGTCAATTATACAATTAAATTTGTTGTCAGATAAAATTGCTTTACGTTTAAATAATTTTTCAAATTGAAATAAACTGAAGTGTATTAATATAAAGTTTAAAACTATAAAGTAATGTAGAATTTAAATTTTACATAATAATTATTTTAGTTTCTAATTTTTAAATTGTTAAGATGTTTCAAAAATTTAAATTGAAAATTAAACTTACACCATTAATATAACTATAGAAAGATAAGTATTTTAGTTTTTAATGGTAATAATTGTAGTCTATTCAAAATCTTTAGATTGTTATATAACAGTACACCATTAAAAACCTAAGAAAGATAAGTATTTTATTATAAATGAAAATTTATATTTGTCCTATGAGAAATTAACGTTATACAATTTGAATAAGTAAGCATTTATCAAAACAAATTTAATTGATTAGTTTATATCAAATTTAATCTAATGTTTAGTTTTAATTTGTCAACTTGACAAAATTATTCAATCTAACAATTTAATAGATAATATTACTTGATCAAGATAACTGAAGTGTTATGGAAACGTTTATATTGTATAATTTAACATACACCATTAAAAAAATATATTTGTTATAATCAATGGCAAGTTTACATTTTCATATTCTAAGTACACTATTTATACTGATATTGTTCAATTAAATGTAGGTAAAAAGTTCACGAGGTTGAATATTCTCATTATTTTAAATTTCTTAAAAGCTAATACAAATAACATAATAAAATACAGCCGCTACCAAGTACTTCCTTTATTATTTTTTACTGCATTAAGAAAAATATGGTATCAACATAAATTCACCAGCAACCACACTTATATCAAGCTGTATATCTAAGACGACCTTATTTCAATCAGTATTCCCTTGATTTAATTACCTATTAAATTTTAAAATTGTATTGTCCAATTCCGTAATTAATGGGAATTCATATGAAAATGATCTCATCTCTTTGTCGTAATTACCTGTTTCCTTTAAGTTGTAAAATCGGATTCATTGTTCAATTAAATGTAAATATATGTTTACCACTCCATCAATGTAGGGATGATATAAATATTTCCATATTACGAAAATAAACTAGTTCTTTGGGAATCTTGTAATCTCAGCAAAGTTATTGAAAAACATTCGTGTATTTCTTGTTGCGCATGTAGGATTAGAACATTTGTGATGAAGTAAGATCAAAAGGCTTTTAAGAGCTGGAGTTCACTGTTTTACCAATTATACATAATTCACGATGATATTGGTATTACAGAAGAAAGAACAAATATCATTCCTAGCGTATACACCCTGCTACCAGGCAAAAAAAGTCACGTACAAAGCGATTTTCTCCTTATTATAAAACAAACTCAAGAATTTTTATCAAAGAAAATGTATTGTGGATTTTGAAATTGCCGCACATAAAGCTATAGAAGAAGTGTATTCCGGCTACAGTTATCAAAAGGTGTCATTTTCATTTTAAGCAAGCTATTTGACGTAAAGTGTAAAATTAGAGTTAACAAACTGGTACAAGGAAGTAAGGAACCACATAAGAAGGTGTGCATTGTTAAATTTAACGATTATTTTATTGATCAATGGATTGATAATTTTCGTCGAATATAGATTTGTCATGAAAAATGCCGTCGGACTACAAATTCTCTAGAAGGATAGTGTAACATGCTCAACAGAGAGATCAGAAAGCACATCCCAAAATATTTGAACTGATTATGGTCCTTTAGGAAGAAATGGACCATTATAATAATGTTTCCCTGCGCATAAGTACTGCGAATTAGGCGGTAGTAAGTGACCTAACTAAGAATAGGCACAATATCAGTGAAACGTTGTGAAAGTTGAAATATATTGTAAAATTTGATTAAGACAGTTTAATTTAGATTTCATTTCAATTGATTTTACCTTCCAACCTGCATAAACATATGTAAGTATAGAATCATAAACATATGTAAGTATAGAATATTATGCAATCGACGTTTTTTTCACTGACGCTAAATCGATTTATCTCATTTTACTACGTTTGACAAAGTTTCGTCAAGATAGGCCATAACGTCTTAGTGTACAGCAGACGGATTTTCATATGCCCGGTGGAAGAAGTTGCACATGCGTCAAGTCAAAGTCAGTGTTAGACAGAGAAAGTATTTGGAAAAATGAAATGTAAACTCTTTGTGCTAGTCCTTGCATTGAGACGTAATAAGGAGTAAATTAAGAAAATCACATTATAATTATTAGGTACAAATGTAAATCTGTATATTAAGAAGCTAATTTGAATAATTTAACTGAATTATTGCAAATAATGTTTATGGTAATCTCTTTCTCATTAATCACATTGTAAACTTTCTATATGTACAAAAGACATCACGTCAATACAGAAAATAATTAGGTTCATTAAGAGGTCGTTAAATTCTAACAACTGAATGTTCGTACACTAATGGGATTCCAAATGTATTGTATAATATTATTATACTATATTTTTGAAGAATAAGGTGCAGTCAATTCTAGGAACACCAAAAAGGTAATCTTAAATGTAAATTTGACATTAAATTTATTTGGATATTTCGAAGGTATAAAGAAAATAATCCAATCCATTACAGGTTTTAAATTAAAAAAATAGACATAAACGCGTTTCGTTAGACCTGACAACGTCATCAGGAGATGAAGTATAAAAAGTTATTCACAATCACTACCACTGACTGTTGGCTTATGTAGTTTAATAATACTATGTAAATCAGGCATGAACATATTGTCGAAGTAAATACCTTTAAGCCTTAACCAGTCTATCATAACTGATTTCCTGCTATTAGAACTCGGCGCTTTATCTGTTTATTATACTAAGGAGCATTGTTAATTACTAGCACAGACTTTGGAGGCAAGTTAGGAATTAATTTTTTTAACAACCATTTTTCGTAATTACCATAATTCATCTCGTGGTGGTAATCTCCCGTTGTGGTATTAGATTTAAAAATCAATTTAGCATTCATAACAAATCCCATCTCGCAGGCAGTATGAACAATAATTAATCTTTGACCTTTTGATGTAGGGCTTGCTAATCCTTAATTGGAATTCTCATTCCAACAAGTATATATATATATATATATATATATATATATATATATATATATATATATATAATCGATCTTTCATTTCTGTAGCTTTGAATGGTATGCAAATAAGACACTCTTAACTGACGAATGTCCATTAAAAGCTTTCTGTTGGTTTTTGTTTTTGTCCAACGAAAGCCCATGCCTTTTACTACTTTCCGAAGAGAATCTATTTCTCCAGTGTATCCTGTTTCTTTAAATTTTCTTACAATGTTTAGCATTGTAGGGAAAAATAATTGTAAATAAAATACACTGTTCAAAAGGATAACTAACTTCTAATGGACAAACCTCACATAAGGTAATACGTCGAATAAACTTGTAGCAAAACGTTAATAAACAAAAACCAAATCGTTACAATAGTAACCCACTTACCTTTTGCAGTGCTAAGTCAAATATCATTATAAAATTAGCCAAAACAAATGAAACAGAACAAAGTATACCAGCACTGTCAGACATCCAGCGTTGACTTGGGAGGCTAGAAAAAAACACACAACAAAAGCAAATAAATTCTTGAACCATGGTTCTAGGAAGAGCTCTCCTTAAAACTTGCAACATCCGCTGCAATTATGGTGGTCGTAGGTGCCTGTTTATTGCTCCAGGGCTCCGTCACGAAATAAGCAGAATAGAACTCACCGTAAGTTGGTTGTGTCAGGAATACCCAAGCGTGTTACTTAGTTTGAAATCGGTGTTTTAGGTAGAAGTCAAGTCGAGAGCGAAGCAAACCTCTTGAACTATCTTCGAGATAAAGTTGTCGTAACCCACCGTTCAGTGATCAATGTTATAGAAAGGTAGTTGCCAGCTTATTGGAGAATCCCAGTTTCTAGAAGTATTCGCGTACAGGTGAAGAATCAATTCGAGTACAACACAGTAGAATCGTCGATAAGGAAAAGAAAACCCTAAAGAAATCAATATCTTACGAGACAAGTAATAGTTATAGTAACCTTAAATATCTGAATAATAACCTGAAGGGTGTAATAAATTGTATGGAGAACTTACCTCCTGCAAAGACGAGGGGCATGTAGATTTATGGAAACTTAATATCCGTAAAAACAAAAGACTCAACTGTTTATTTGGTATACTAATAAGTACATGTTTGGAAAGTAAAACTGCATGTAACCTTATTCTAGCAAAGTACAGGTCGTAGGTTCAAATCCTACTCGAGGTAAACTTTTTATTTATGTATTTAATAAAATTAATAATAAATTTTAACTTTACAATGTTAATTTTTGTAAAAATTACACAAAATATCCAAACGCGTAATTCCCTTAAAACACTAACTCGACAAAATGCCGTTTTCGAGGAACCGAAAAAGAAGATCATCCGTTCTAAATTTTCCTTTTCCACCAATTGTAATCCTACAATTTCTCAAAAGTTTTGAATATGGTGCACCCTTTAGTCTACTGGACGCGGAGTTGCCACGTCTAACTTTGGTAAATAGAACTTGGATCGTAGTAAGGTGTGTTGCCTAACAAAGAATTCGCAATTCTGAGACAAAAATACGGACAATAAATGAAAGCTTTGTAAAGTTTCTAAATATAGCATTAACGCGTGAAAGGGGAAAATTTACGGGAACGCACGAAAGGGAAACGCCCGAAACTGTTATGAATAGCTGCAATTACACGACTATAGATGATTCGTAATGCACTTTCTATACTTACATAGACTGTAATACCAGTTGTTGTCATAAACATTCACATTATGTTATTCCCAGATTTGTCGTTTTGCTCAAAATAAATTATAATAAATCGACAGCAGGTAATCAGAAAAAAACATTTGTTCAAGGACTCTCAACAACTGTAAATACATCAATACTAAATATACTGTGTGTAAAGTAAAAAAGTAATGTAAAAGTTAACGTTAAGATATGAAATTAAGTGTTTTACATTTTTTTAATGTAAAAACAGTCTACGTTACTCGTTAACGAAATTCCGGCATCTGCTACGTCTCGACCCAAATATCTTTCCTGTAACGTAAACCTTGATTTACTACACCCATACGTGGCCATTTGGTACATAACCTTTTTTCTTTATTATTAATCTTTTTGTAACATGTGGAGCATGCTTCAATCAGAAGTAAATTAACAAAACTTAGTTAACAAAAAATAAAAAAAAAATTATTTAGTAGTTATTCACTATTAATTAATTAAAACACTTCCTAAACTTTTCGAAAACTACACAATGTATCACAGTCGTTTAATGCGTCTATGGAAGATATTTTTTTATTATTTATAAGTAATTCCTGTTACAATTCCATAAATGGTTTTTGCTGAAGGATTTGTTTAAGACTTCCGAAATTAAACGTAATCTTGTACGCTAAATACGTGAATTTAAGTACGTTATACCCAAAGTATCCAAACGAAATTCATTCCAAGCCGTAGTTGAAGCCTGGGGGTAGGTTTTTGAAATAACAAGATGTTTGCAAAATTGCAGAAGCTTAAACAGAAAGTGAACACTGCGTAATTGTTTTATACCCTTCATCTCTGCTCACTTTGATTTGTTCACTCAAGTGTTTGGCGTGATTCATATCGAATGAAGTTAGTGCTTCATTGGTTTTCAGGAAAAGTACTCACTAGTTATGGCGAGAACGAAATATAGCTACATTTCACTCCTTTCGGTGTATCTCGTATCAAAGTAGTATAATATACATAAAGAAAATCAAACGCAACTTTTAATGCCGAGAATGAAGATTATTGCACGAGTATCAGCGAGGTAAAACTTAAATATTTATAAAAAAAAATTACGTAACCAATATAGCAAATTTTTTTCTATTTTTGTATAAGAGGCTTACTTTGTGCTATTGTATACCTACTACATTTGCATTAAAATGAAATTTAAAAATTTTATTTAAATATTGAATAACTATAAATATAACATACCTTAAGCAAAGGTTAAAAACTCTCAAACATTGTACTGTTATGGATCTATAATACTATACTACAAACTCACATGATCGCACCTTATTCTATGAGTTTGATGATAACTCAAATTGTTGTAATAGCTGAATAACATATACTTGAAGAAGTAAAATAAAATAGACTAGTCGTACATCTTTTGTAAAATCCGACATTAAAATCCAAAATGCCGCTGCTTCGCAAAAATAAACGCTCTACTCGTACTTGATTGATTTATGTACACTGATTATTAGAGCTTATGTCTGGTGAAAGAACGCAAAAGTGACGCGGACACTTCTCGTAGGTAACACCGCCCTTGAGTGCTACTATTTTTGGTGGGGTACGCAAAAGCAATACAAGTACTATTAGTAAAATGGGGCCAGCTTGGTCCCTGACGTATTCGGTGGTCACGCCCATGTGGCCGTGGTAATTTCCCATCCCTATGGCTTCTTTTCGGGGGCGTTTTTCAACCCCTAGGTGGAATTTTCAACCATTTGATGGTATGTTCAACCCCTTGAAAACATTTTCACAAATAATTAGTGACCTTGAGTGTGGGGCGGCTCCTTTTCGGGGGCGATTTTCAATCTTTTTATGGAATTTTCAGCCCCTTGACCGTATTTTTACCCCTAATTAAGGTATATTTTTGGTAGGCCTCCCTGGGTTTATGGGTGCGAGGACGGGTGTTGGGTTAGTCACGTGCCATTTTCACCCCTAATTAAGGCCAATTGGCAGCCCCTGAATGGTAGGAAAATGCGCGGCTATTTTGTTTCTAATTATAGGATATAAAAAAGCCCTCCGCCATTTTGCATGACGTCATAATCAAAGCCGTTTTGTCGGGGGAAATAAATTCAAAGTGTTGATCTGAAATCTGAAATCAAATCGCCTTGGTTATTACACGTAATAAAAAGATAAAGGGTTTTTAATAATTTATTATAAATAATACTATGTTTACATCTTCAGAAGCATGTCCAGCTCAGCATCACCATAGTAATACATCTTCTAATTGAATATTAAATTGGTTGTTTTGCCTGTTGGTCCTAAAGAACGCATTGAGACACATCTACTCTTCATCCCCTCGTTAAAAATGGTGTATACGCTGGTTCTCGACCTTGAAAAACTTATTGAAACGCTCATTTAAATTCCACCAGTTCCAGAACTACCCTCTCGCCGTGCTGTTGCTATGAGGCCAAGATTGTATTCAACCGCAGTCTCCAACTCCATAACATTTTTAAAAGGCTTAAAACATGTTAATACATGTAAATAAATCTATAGCGGCAAGGTAAGGGCTGGGAATGAATGGTGACGTGACTGATGAACGGGATACTTAAAGCTAGAAACTGGGGCTAGACCGTAAAGCTAGAGGTGAGCCACGTAACCGTAGGGAAGCGCGTCATAACCATCCTCCTTTCTGCGACGTTTACTGTACTGTACCTGGTAAATCTTTCTCTCTGGCTTTAACACAACTTCGTATGCAAGGGTTCTAAGAGTTATATGGTCAGTTTGTGCGTACACAGGTTCTATGGCGTCCAACACTAGTGACTTTAATGTGTGGAAGTTAACTACTTGGGAATTTCAAACAAATCACTCTCCATCAAATCAAACAATCAGATCAATGATAATAATCAAAGCAATTAACCAAATCAGTCAAATCAAACAAGAAGCTGAGCTAACAATTTTTCATAACCTTCAGGTAACGATTCTCCCACTGTATATACCTAGCTCCTATGAGCGACCACTTACTTTGTGGTCAAAGCTAACCGACACCCAGAGATGGTACTCCCCGAAACGTGAGGGCATCGGCATGGGAAAAGAGTCGATCATCAGCAAATCAACCTCAATCAATTCAATCTCAGTCAATCAAATCATAACTTACAGCTTGCAACAATCAGCGTACAATTCAAATTAATGGTTTGGCTTAATTTACAGCTTACTAAAACCAACCAAAATTCAAAAATTAAATAAAATAAGGGGTAAGGGTTAAAATAAAAAACGAGCACTTACCAGGGTTGTTGTCGATAAGCGTATTGGAAGAACGCATTGACGGGGCAAACAGCTGCTTATAGTCACAACACATTCACTTTTGACATCTTGCTTATAACTGAATAATATAAAATACTTAGGGTATTCCAGCAATCATTAATATAAAGTAATTATTTTCTGGATTTCTCCAGTTATGTAACCATAATTGCAACCTTTCACTATTCAAGTACATCTAGTGTATTTGGAAAAAATAACAGTCCTACATTAGTGAAATCTTTACGAAAGTTAAATGGATTCGGATTATATTATGTTCAATTTCTTTGTGCCTGACAAAAAGAAACGCTCCAATTAGATTACACTTATTTTTAAAAGCAGGCTTGTTTGTATGTGACGTCATCTAGTGGTGTATTTTTAAACTAGCGAATATTTTCTGTAATAGAAGTTGATCGCTCTCGCCTCTCTCATCTCCCTCGCATCTCTCGTTTCCCTCGTCTCTATCAGTTCTCTCGTTTCTCTCGTTATGAAGATTTGTTAGCTCAGATTCTTGTGTGATTTGATTGCGGTTGATTGATTTGATCGATTTGGTTAATTAATTGCTTTCATTGATTGTGATTGATCTGATTATTTGATTTGATTTGATCGAGAGTGATTTGTTTGAGATTAATTTGCTTAATTTATTTGTTTGATTTGATCGAGGTTGATTGATTTGGATTTATATGCTTGGCTGAATTTATTGGCCGATCGATTGATTTGATTAATTTCTTTCTTTTGATAAGGGACGATTTCAAATTTCCCTACAAAACAAAATGGTTGTCAAAATTGAATCAAAACTCATAATTAAAAAACAGATTAATAACGATTTAGGTCGTTCAAGCTTGTTTATAAATATAAGGCCCTTTTTGACAGAGGTGTTTCCGCTAAGGCAGGTCTTGTATGTAAAATATTTGGATTATCATTTTTCCATTTCCAATAACGCCAGCCCTTATTACAGAAAACATTGATTAATTTTAAATCTCAAAAATACATCACGGTGTGTAAAGCCAAGGGAATCACCCTAAACTATAAAAATTTCCAAGTAGTTATCTTCGACACACTAAAGTCGCTAGTGTTGGATGACATCGAACCTGTGTACGCACAAACTGACCGTAAAATTCTTAGAACCCCTGCATACAAAGTTGTATCAAAGCCAGAGAGCAAGATTACTATTACTATGTGATGTTGAGCATGACATGCTGCTGAAGATGTAAAAATAGTATAACTTATAATAAATTATTAGAAACCCTTCATCTTTTTATTACGGGTAATAACCAAGGTGATTTGATAGAACACTATTTCAGATCAACACTTTGAATTTATTTCCCCCGACAAAATGGCTTTGATTATGACGTCATACAAAATGGCTGAGGAATTTGTTGATGTCTTATAATAATAACAAAATGACCGCCCTCCAATCATAACATCGTATGCGCGCGCATTTGCCTACCCTCCTGGGGCTGCCAAAAGGTCTAAAATTAAGGGTGAAAATGTCACGTGACCAACCAACACCAGTCCCCGCACCCCTAAACTAATGGTGGAATGCCAAAAAGACCTTAATTAGGGATAAAAAATACAGTCAAGGGGCTGAAAATTCTACCAAGGGGTTAAAAATCGCCCCCTAAAAGACACCCGCCCCACCCTCAAAGGTAGCTAATTAGGAGTGAAAATGTCTTCAAGGGGTTGAAAATGCCATCAGGTGGTTGAAAATTCCATGTAGGGGTTGAAAAACGCCCACGAAAAGAAACCATAGGGAACGGAAATGGCCACGGCCACGTGGACGAGACCTCCCCACTACTGATGACGTCAGGGACAAGTTGGTCCCATTATACTACTATTTTATTTGCTTTTTTGCTGAAATGAATCAGTAGATATTATTTTGATTTATTAAGTATACAACTAGATACAGCTGTTGTGCTATTTATTAAGTTTACATGTGGGATTATATATTAAAATGTAAACTTTCACCATTAACACTCATAATAAAATACTTATCTTTTTTGGGGTTTTTTAATGGTGTACTTTAAATTATACAATCTAAACGTTTTGATAACACTTACAGTTATCTTTGTCAGTAGTAATGTTTGTTAAAAATTGTCATCTTTGAGGCAGCTTAACAATATTAAATTTTTGTGACCTAGTTGTTCTTTACTAAAAATTTTATAGTTGGCTTTATACGTTTCTCAAACTGTTATATTAATAGCAGGCTTATGTTTATGTTTTAATTTTTCAAATTTGACAAAATTGTTTACAAAATCTTTAACAATTTTTAACAAACATTACTACTGACGAAGATAACTGTAAGTGTTATCGAAACGTTTAGATTGTATAATTTAAAGTACACCATTAAAAAAACCCAAAAAAGGTAAGTATTTTATTATGTGGGATTAAAGTACAACTTTCTCCTTCGTTGTTGTATTCTAATTATCTGAAAAATCAGTGGTACCTGAATTATGCATAGCTGATAGTATCTCTGAATTCCTTTCCGACATTACAAAAGAAAGAGCTCTCAATCTAGATTAAATGTATAGTTT
This sequence comes from Vesta saturnalis, assembly GCA_036346205.1. Lineage (NCBI taxonomy): Eukaryota > Metazoa > Arthropoda > Insecta > Coleoptera > Lampyridae > Vesta > Vesta saturnalis. The sequence goes on from JARFJB010001104.1 coordinate 1,138,292, forward strand.
AATGTGCTGTGCTAGGCCATGGTGCAAACTTACAATTTTTTTATATAAGTCCAAATTTTATTATATATATATATATATATATATATATATATATATATATATATATGCCATAGGCGAACATTTTTAATCGTTGTAAAATTGAGAAACCCTACTTAGTAAACCTAACATTTCAAGTAGCAATAATTACTATTAGTGCAAATTTTAATCAAAAATAAATTCTAATTGTTTTATTTTTTGTAGGACAACTGCCTTACAATATTTTTAATTCGGCTAATTAATGCTAAATTACATAATGTCCTGGACTTGGATCTGTTTTCTTTGCGTTTAATCGTTTGAAACTAAAAACTTAAGGATATTACGTACAAAGGCTGCATCTCTTGCTTTTTGGCATTTATAGGATTCTAATACCAAAACGGTTGAGAAATGATCGTTTCGAATATAAACAATTTTCCAAATTCCTCAATACTAAAAACCTAAAAATGTCAGGAGGGCAGCCGTAGGATGGTAAAAGGTAGGGAAGAGGAAAGTACTGGATGCGTGTATACATGGATGTACGCGTGCGTGTGTGGGAGAGTGTGAGTTTCCGTGTGTGTGCGCACGTGTAAGTTTATGCGTGTGTGTGCGCTTGTGCGTGTGTGTGCGTATGTGCTTGTGAGAGTGTGCATGTGTGCTTGTGTGCGTTTGTGAATGTGTGAGTACGTAAGTATGCGCGTGTGTGAGTGTGTACGCATGCGTGTGTGCGCGTATGCGTGTCTGCAAGTGTGCATGTATCCGTGTGTGGGTGTGTGCGTGTGAGTGTGCGTGTGTGCGTGTGTGCGTGTGTGCGTGTGTGCGTGTGTGTGTGTGTGCGTGTGTGCGTGTGTGTGTGTGTGCATGTGTGTGTGTGTGTGCTGTGTGTGTGTCGTGTGTGCGTGTGCGTGTGTGCGTGTGTGCGTATGTGCGTGTGTGCGTGTGTGCGTGTGCGTGTGTGTGCGTGTGCGTGTGCGTGCGTGTGCGTGTGTGCGTGATGTGCTGTGTACGTGTCGTGATGTTCGTGCTGTGCGTATGTGCTGTGTGCGTGTGTCGTATGCGTGTCGTGTGCGTGTGCGTTGTGTGTGTGTGTGCGTGTGTGTCGTTGTGCGTGTGCTATGTGTGTCGTGTGCGTTGTGCGTGTGTGCGTGTGTGTGTGTGCGTGTGTGCGTGTGTCGTGTGTGCGTGTGCTGGTGTGCGTTGTGATGTGGCGTGTGTGCGTGTCGTTGTGCTGTGTGTGTGTCGTGTGTCGTATGTCGTGTTGTGCGTGTGTCGTGTGTGCGTGTGCGTTGCGTGTGTGCGTGTGTGTGCGTGTGCGTGTGTGTGCTGTGTGTGTGCGTGTGTTGCGTGTGGTGCGTGTGCGTTGTGGATGTGCGTGTGTGCGTGTGTGCGTGTGTGTGCGTGTGTGCGTGTGTCGTGTGTTGTGTCGTGTGCGATGTGCGTGTGTGCGTGTGCGTGTGTGCGTGTGTGTGTGCGTGTGCTGTGTGTGTGTGTGCGTGTGTCGTGTGCGTATGTGCGTGTGCGTGTTGTGTACGTGTGGTGCATGTGCGTGTGTGCGTGTGTGCGTGTGTGCGTGTGTATGTGCGTGTGCGTGTGTGCGTGTGTGCGTGTGTGCATGTGTCGTGTGCGTGTTGGTGTGTGCGTGTGCGTGTCATGTGTGCGTGTGTGCGTGTGTGTTTGTGCATGTGCGCGTATGTGCGTGTGTGTATGTGTGCGTGTATGCGTGTGTGCGTGTGTACGTTGAGCGTGTGTCTGTGTACGTGTGTATGTATGTTAATGTATGCGGTTGTGCCTGTGTGCATGTTTGTGTATAGGTGTGGATGTGATTGTGAGGTGAGTGCGGATTTGGGTGTGGGTGTGGCTGAGGCTGGATTGATTTTGCCAATTTTTAACTTTTCAAATTTACTAAAATACTTTTTGTTACAATATCATTTTCTGCCCACTACCAACTCCTGAAGTTACAGAAAATTAAAGTATAGAACATAATTTAAACTTAAACTGGACTATTCCCCAAAAGTTAAGTAGTAATATTTCTGACTAGTTCTGTTAGGAAGCTTGATTCACAACCAAGACAACTAGTAACTATTTCACACAATATATGATGAAACTGCCTACCTAGGCGATGGTTTGTGAGAGGTATGGATTGTCAGATATACTTGCGATATAATGGATTGATAAAATGAAGTTACTTCTCCCCCTTCACTGCAAAATTATACAATTGATGAAATCAGAAACATTATTTTCGATTCCTGCAGTAAAGATAATGTAGTGTTAGAAATTGTTTCATTTCCGTGTCACAAGCAATTTGTTGAAAAATGCGTAAATCTATTGGCGGAAATCTCTCTTTCAGGTGTTGCTCGGAAAGAAAGAATGGGCTTCTAAAACCTAAGCAATTGCAATAATTTGAGAGTTGGGAAGTTCGGACTGTTCTGTAACGCAAATCCAAATTCAAAGTTGCACAGTTCCAAAGCGTTGCAGTAGCACTAGTGAAACATCTCGAATCCACAAAATTTAGAAATTAAGATTTAGAACGTGTACGTCTCACACAAAACTCTTTGATATACGTAACAAAGAAAAATACAAGAAGGTGGTATGCAAATGTATTTATTTATGTGGTTCGCTTGATGTTTGTTCAATTTGATCTTGTACAAGTGTAAGTGTATTTCTTCAGATTGCAACTTTACTTACTACTACGCCATCTATAAATGTGAATTGTAAAAAGGGATTCGTAAATTACAAGTCTAAGCGATCGACGCGACATTTTTTGAGATATTGTGCGGCTGTTGCCAAACTCCCCCTCTTCAGGAGACAGTTCACGTTCTTACTAAACGAGTAAAGTAAGACAGTGTTTATGTGTACGGTTCCGTTATCCTGAAATGTAGTCAATTCGTAAAATTAGTTTATATGAATATACGAATGTCTGAATAGTTGATACCAGAAACATAATGACGGTCTCTTTTTAAGACCTAATGTTTTAACATCTATTTGAATAGTTTAAATTTTATCCAGAAGAGATGATTGGTATCGCGGACAAATTATTTTAACTGTATCTGTCAATTAATTATCTTAGCACATGGAAACCTTTACACAACCGTTGGTGATTATTATTTGAAAGCACATATTCAGTGTTTATTTCAGTTTCCAGGGTACTGTGCAATTTCTTCGTTTCTGTACAGTTTCTAGGCTAACGTGGTAATTTTATCTTCTGGAATAGCGATATTCTATTTATCGATATAATATCTGAATTTTATGAAGATGATTAAATATCTTAGTGTTATCGATTCTACTTTACATTAGGAAGTGCAATTTATAAGTTGATGGTTCATGTTTCATTTTGTACAATGGAAAATAACTAAGTTGAATTGGTAATGAAAAGTAAATCTAGATCCATATTAATATCAGCTGTTTTATATGGAATATATCCAAGAACCCGGTATCAGGTGTGAATAAATAAACGTATTTGTTAACATTCACTACGTTTTGAATTAAAATGATTGATTCTAAAACGTCTTTGTTTTTGATTTGTCTTAACGTAGTATCATTACTGTTTTCTTATTTAAAAATCACTGGTTGTCTTGAAATATTTGCGTAAGTGTTACTATAACTGTATCTTGCCTATTGCTTTTGTCTATGTACGAATTTGCTTGTATTAGAATTGTAACTTTTAGTGTTTATTAAAGCCTTTGTGTTAGCTATTTTATTCCTGTATATTATACGTAGTTGTTAGATTCATTCATTGTATTCACTGAATCGATAGTTGGAATTTGTACGTATTACTGTCGTTGAGAATTTGTGCAAATTAGTGTATGTAATTAATGGATTGTGTGTTGTTGCCATTTTATATTGTTACGATAGCTAATGTTCGTATTGCGTTTACATTTTGATGCTATTGAATTCTGTGATTATTATGGTTGTGCTATGGTATGCTGTTTGTTGAACAGGTACGATGTACAATGCTGTGTGTTATTTTTAGTTAATTTTATTTGGTGTGCTGATTGCAGACAAACTGCATCTTTTGTATGGACACTTTCGTGATGTCGTTAATGTCGGTTATGTCCCAATAGTTCGTTCCCTGTAATTTTTTGATATTTTCGATCTTCTTTAACGTATTCAGTAAAATGATAGAATTAAGTCTCATGTACGATTGTGCTTGTAGTAGGTATTACGTAATAGCAGATCGAAATACCTTGATTATCATGTTGGTGATCCGGAATTTACTGGTACATTAGGTGTAAGTTTCATCGAATGGTATTGCTAACTAAATTTGCGTTTTGAAAGATGTATGTGTCGGAAAATGTAACATAGTTACGTTTGATGTTCGATAAATCAAAAAAAATGTAATGCTTAAATGTCGTTGGTGTGTGTGTACGTTGCCATGATGTGATTTGCGATTGAAGAGTCGATGTGTGAAAATGTCGAATGGTATTCAGTGTGTGCTGTAACGTTGTGTGCGTTAAAGTGATGTCAAAAGTATGTCAATGTAGATTGCAGTACGTATGTATGATAACGTTATAATGTTACGTAATTAAGCGTTATGTTGTATCGTGTGTATCGTGTGCTGCTTGCAGTTAGTATGCGTGATGCTGTCAATGTTGTGAACATTTATGTGACAGTGTGATACGTATTCGATGAATTACTGATGTATGCGTTGTGGATGTGTACTAGTATTGCTGTATATGACGATTGTGCATTGTAATGTTACGTAATTAGTAGCATTGTAATACGTTACGTGTGGTCGATTCTTGCTGTAGTGTTACGTTATCGTAGTGCAGATGACTATGTACTGTCGTGGTTGTCAGCGTAGTGCGTATGTGCGTGTGCTGTGTGCGTGTGTGATGTACAGTCATGTTACGTATGTAGCATGTTGCGAATGATGTAGTGTGCGTTGCGTGTGTTGTGTATGTCAGTTGACTTGCGTAGTGTGGTAGTTGATGTTAGCTGCGTATGCTGTGATGTACGTATGCGTGTCATTGCAGTTGTCGTATGTGATATGTAGTGTGCGTTGTGCAGTGTGTGCTGTGTTGATGCGTGATGTGCTGTGTGTGGTGGTATGTCGTGTGTAGTGAGCATATGGATTATTTGCATTTCTGTACATGAATGTGGTATTACGATTGTGCATGCTGACTTAGTGTGTACATGTAAAGATGCTATGAACGTGTACGTGTGGTGTGCAGTAATCGTGTGTCGTGTGATGCTGTGTGCGTGCTAGTGCGTGTAGTCTGTGCGTGTAGCGTAGGTGTGCGTGTGTAATGTGAAGTGTTGCGTGTGTGCGTGTGTACGTTGAGCGTGTGTCTGTGTACGTGTGTTATGATTTTTAATGTATGCGCTGCTGTGTGCATGTTTGTTAAGCTAATGGATGTGATGTGAGTGATCGAATTTGATGTTATTTGTAGCTGGATTATTTTGCAATTTTTAAGTTCAAATTTATAAATACATTTTGTTACAATATCATTTCGAAAAATATATCCATGAAAAGTTACAGAAATTAAAGTATAGAACATAATTTAAACTTAAACTGTGACTATTCCAAAAGGAAGTAATATTTAAATGATAGTATCTGTTAAGCTTGATTACAAGACAACAATAACTATTTTACAACTATATGAACTGTTAGGCGATGGTTTATGTATGGATTGTCATATATAATTCGATATAATGGATTAGTTATGGCGTTACTTCTATTCTGCAAAATTACAATTGATGAAATCAAACATTATTTTCGATTCCTGCATAAAGATAATGTAGTATTGAAAAATTCATTTCGTGTCACAACAATTTTGTTGAAATGCGTAAATCTATTGGCAAATCTCTTTTAGGTGTTATCGGAAAGAAGAATGGGCTTCTAAAACCTAACAATTGCAATAATTTAAGTTAAGTTCGACTTCTGTAACGCAAATAAAATTCAAAGTTGCACAGTTCCAAAGCGTTGCAGTAGCACTAGTGAAACATCTCGAATCCACAAAATTTGAAATTAGATTTAACTACGTCTACAAAACTCTTTGATATACGTAACAAAGAAAAATACAAGAAGGTGGTATGCAAATGATTTATTTATGTGGTTCGCTTGATGTTTGTTCAATTTGATCTTGTACAAGTGTAAGTGTATTTCTTCAGATTGCAACTTTTACTACTACGCCATCTATAAATGTGAATTGTAAAAGGATTCGTAAATTAAAGTCTAAGCGATCGACGACATTTTTGAGATATTGTGCGGCTGTTGCCAAACTTCTTCAGGCAGTTCGTTCTTACTAAACGAGTAAGTAAGACAGTGTTTATGTGTACAGTTCCGTTATCCTGAAATTAGTCAATTCGTAAATTGTTTATTGAATATACGAATGTCTGAATAGTTGATACCAGAAACATAATGACTTTCTTGCTAAACAAGAAAGTATTGTGGTCGAAAAAAAATCGAAAAAAAATAAGTTACGTTATTTTGATGTTTTACGACCCCCTAAACCCAACAAAAAAAATTTTGAAAATTTTTTAAAATGTCTGTGTGTGTATGTGTTTGTGATCACTCGCTAGCCGAAACTATATGTACGATTTTGATGAAATTTGGAAAGAAAGCCTACGAGACAATTATGTCGACAAAACAAACTTTTAAACGAAATAGGTATTCAGGGGCTGAAAACACGGATGTTATTTTGGAGTCAAATTTTAACATAGAAGATTGAAATTCAGGTCAACACAAAATATGTATTACCGATACCGTTCAAGATATAAAAGGATTGGACATAGATATCCGTAGTTAAATAAAGGTTCTTTAATGAGATTTGTTTACGTAATAAATCTCAAGCATTTTTTTTTCGTTCTTTATATTTTCTAGGCAACCAGCCATTCTTGTGCAACTAGCCTGCTTCTTCTAAAGCTAATAGTATAGGAGATATGAATTTTCAAATATTTAATATTGATATTGTTATAACTTTCTAACTGTTTTGGTTACAAGCTTGGGATTTCGGAAATAAACTTTGTTCATTTGCGCTAATGAAATAATATTATCCTGATGAAAAAACTACTTCCGATTTTTCTGGAAATTGGAAACATACACGTATTCTTACTTTATTTAAAAGGGAGCGAAGTTTGCTTTAAAATGATATGAAACAGTCTATAGTTATCTTGAAAGATAAGCGAGATATCTATTTTTAACTTTCAACCTGCGTATACATGTGTAGGTATAGAAGGTTATATGCAATCGACTTTTTTTCACTATCGCTAAATCGACTTATTAGGTCATTTTACAGCTTTTGGCCAGGTTTCGTCAAGATCGGCCATGATGTCTGGATGTCTGTCTGTGTGTGTGTGGATGTATGTTAGTATCCACGATAACTCTTGAACGAAAATACCTACGTACTTAAAATTTTGTATTTAAGCTTGTTTTCATTTGGCTTAGAGCTGATTAGATTTTGGGAGAAATCCAGCGGCGGAGAGGGGGGGGGGCTATTAGGGTCGGTTTTTGGTTTTTATTAAATATTTCTAAAACAGCTGAATATTTCAAAGATATAAAAACACCCCATATATTTTTTAGTATTTTGCAAGAAAGTCCTGTAATGCACTAGCGTTCACCTAGTTTACATAGTAATCACGTGTCTTATTTATGTAATACGGTCTATTCTTTAATACTTTAAAAAAACTTTTATTCATTATTGTGCTTTAATGCAGAAGTGGTTTCTTAGCTTTGTTCGTTCAATCCGTTTGTGCTGTAGATTTTAGAATCACGTGTCACCATAATCAGTATTAAAGAAAGATCATAGTACTTAATTAATAATTGGAAATAACGTATTATAAGTTTTGATATTTCAATTATTATTGTTGCTTATATATTTAATGGCTCGATTCCAGTGAGTTTGTCACATGTTGGATAGGAACTGTCATTTCCCGATCTACATACCTAAACAATGTTGAATCTCTAAAAAACGCGTTAAAATTTAAACAGTAAGGCTAAAGAATAAAATAATGAAATTGTACATTTTTCACAAGAAAAAGTGGTGGTTCGTTTCTTAAATGCATATAAGGTCTCTTCCGTTGAACACACATTATTATCGACGTGCAGTTTATTTTTAATTTTATTAAGTTAAATTTTTCAGAAGCGTAAATTGGTTGTTTACAAAAAAAAATACAAGGTGTGCATAAAAATATATTTGAAGTTGTAAGTAACAGAAGTATGTACAAAAACTATACGTGAAATAATTATTTTACGATAATATATGAAAATGTTAAAGTTACTTCACGTTTACTAATTACTGTTAGTGATATATATATATATATATATATATATATATATATATATATATATATATATATATATATATATATATATATATATATATTAAATTTAAAATTTATATTTAGACATTATATACCCTAAAAGCAAGATTACGCATATCCGTTTAGCAGATGAGTTTTACATGTTTTTTTGAAGATGGATATTTCATCAAAGGAGTAAAAGCAAACCGATAACTATCCAATAATTTACAGTAACAAAGCAAGAGCAAACGCATTTAATCCTTTATTAAGCTCGAAAGCGTGTAAGTAGGAACGTCGATAATGGTAGGGGCGCGTCCTCGAACTGACGCTTCCACACGCAACGATGTGTAAGATGCCGCTGTATACATACGTATGCACACGTTTGACCAATAATTTACGCCAGCTTATGTTTGCGGTAGTAATGCGGCTTAATTTCATTAAGAGAAACAATACTTTGATGTTTTGTGAACCATCTTAATAGGTCTTAGTTCATATGTGTACAGTTCGTGTCAATATGTATGCTTTGATTAACCATCCGTGATACACTCATACTTTGTGCTGCTTACATAATTTAATACCTTTTGAAAATTATTATAAAACTCTCACAGAACATTGGTTTTAAACAATTTCTTGGTTGAAAGTACACGAGATTTATTCAGTTGACCGTAGAGCATATAGCTAACTAGAGGATTATATATTTTCGATTTTTTGGAAATAGAGTGTCGCATCGTTGATTACTTAACGCTTTTTAGATAAATTATTCGAGATGTAAAATAAAAAAAAAGGAACAGATACAATGAACAACAAAGGAAATTTATGATCAAAAGGACAACATGGTTTTCGTCTTTGCTTAGTTTGGTAGTAAGTTGAGTGTGAAACACACTAGCCTATATATGTTTTTTATTATAAAACACTTCATTTCATTTCAGTTTTTATTAGATTATTATAACATTCCTTTTGTATTTCAGCTCACTCTGTACACGTATTCAACAAACATTTATTTTGCTTTCTCAACTCAATTCCTTGCTATGAAAAACGACCAAGACCAATAAAATGTGCTTCAGAATGTTCTGCGCTATATGGATTGATATGTCACACAATTAAAAGATTCTCAACTTAATGATAAATAATTTGGGAGAATTTTTAATTAATGAGCAAACACAAATATATTGCACGCGTTTTTTTTAAACAGTTTAATGTTTTGGAAGATTTAATTGAAAATTATGAATATTATAAAGTTTATTATGGAAGTAGCAAAATTGAAGTTATTCCTATAGGCACATAATACAAATCTTCTTCATGGAGATTTGTTGGAAAATGTAATAAATTTGTTTCGAACAACTTATAAAATATTACCTTTTTCCAAATTGGTAAACATAGCTAAACGCTGTGAAACGTAATCATTTAATGCAGTATACATTACCATCATTTTTTAGATAAAGCTTTGCTAGCCATTGTGTATCGTTAAAAATATGTCACGTTATATTATAATCAGTTCATCTGATCGGTTGGTTGCTATGGTAGTAGAACAGGGACACCTTGGCCGCCATTTTGTTTTTTGTGACGTCATAGGCCCCGCCCCCTGGAACACCCCGCCCACCACTTCTTTTCTGATGTCATAGACTCAGCACATTTCCCGCGTATTTTTGGACGGCTTCTTTTCGGGAGCAATTTTCAGCCCCTTGATGAAATTTTCACCCTAATTAGGTTCCTTTTGGTTGTATTAAGAGCCTTTTTCGCAGTTCAGCCCCTGGAAGGTAGGCAAATGCGTGCGCATACAGTGTTTTGGTTGGAGGTCCTAAGGACAGCCCCTTTTACTTGATTGGTTTCTGACTGTTTCTTAGTCCCAACCGAGCCTTTCAGCTCTTATTGATGGCCTAAGGCGCTGCATTGGTTACGGCGGGAAACTTGAATTTGTTTGTAGGGCCATATAGTGGTGTATGGACTAATTCATATTTTTTCTGTAATAAAGGTAGCGTCACCTAGCGATATATTTCTAGGACTAATTAGGGTTTGTTTGTGACGCCATCTAGTGGTGTATAGACCAATGAACACTTTCTGCCTTAGAAGTTGATCATTCACGCCTCTCTCGTTTCTCTCAGCTCTTGTTATGGAACTCTTAATTAAAACAACTAAACTACTAAAAACACTTTTGTTTATCAGAGTAGAATGGTTGACAAAAAGGATTATACAATAACTTGATTATCTCATCATTTATAACTAAACATGTAGCGAAAAACTTATTTATAAAATTAAGCATTTGTAAATTATTTATTCTAAAATACAAAAACATTATCGTAAGTAGAAGTGTGGCACCATGCGCCATCTTGGATTTTGACGTCACAAGACCGCCCACGTGGGAGACCGTATTTTCCACCCCTATGGTTTCTTTTCGGTGGCCTTTTTCAACCCCTTTTCATCTCTAATTACTGCCTTTTTGTTTCTACTCGCTTACTTGAGGGGGCGTATTTTTCACACCTATCTTTGACGGATTCTTTTCGGAGGTCTTTTTCAACCCTGGACGGAATTTTTAACCCTTTTGGTCGTATTAAGAGCCTTTTTGGCTGTACACACCTTAGAGGTTAGGCGATTGCGCACACATGCAGTGTTCTATTGGAAGGTGTAAGGTTAGGCCACGCCCCACTTGTAGCTGATTGATCGTACCTGCACCAGCCTTCCTGGCTTCTGATTGGTCCTTAGCCCCACTACTCCGCCGCTGTACTCTGATTGGAGGACTAAGTCTCTGCATTCTGATTTAGTTATGGCGGGAAATTTGAAATTGTTTTAATAATAAAGAGGTTCTTGTAAGACACGTGTAGATCTTCAAAACTTGTTCTCGAGTCTCCGCCCCCCTGTCGCGATTCCCTGGTTTGGTAATGGTATGGGGCCCCAACCTTATATTTAACTGCAGAAACTAGCTCCTGGGCCTTGGCTCTTATCGTACCCCCCATAGTGCAATTGTATGTGGGTTCTAACTTAATCTTACAGTTGTAGACCTTCGCCCCGTCATAAAAAAAATTGTATTCTAAAAAGGTGGCCCTAGCCTTGTAAGACAGGACTTGTATCACTTTGAGGTAAAATTTATTTTAGCGCCATCTAGTGGCGTATAGACTAATGAACATTTTCTATAATAGAACTTGATCATGAGCACCTCTCTCTTGCACTCCCCCTTTCGGTCCTTTCTCACACACAAACAAATCAATTAATTAATCAATCAATCTCAAACAAATCATGATCGATCAAATCAATCAGGCCAATCTCAATCAATCAACCGAAATTATGTCTTACAGTTTGCGGAAACCAGATTATAGTTCAAAACTGAATACATTAAAGTCTAAATTAAATATGACGAAGTAATAAATAATTTCTACCCTAATGCAATGATGCTATATATATATATATATATATATATATATATATATATGATATATGCATATTCCCTCTTCCTAAACAGACACCACCTATACATTCGGAAAATTATGTCCGATTTATTTGAATGTTCAATTACATACACAAAATTGTTTCATAGAAACGTGTTCATTAACAGTTATAAAAACCTCATTAAAAAGACTGGAAAGTAATAATTACTTATATATATATATATATATATATATATATATATATATATATATATATAACATAGAGTTAAATTAAATTAACATGCTAACGGTTTTAATGGTTTTATTATTATATGCGAATTAACATTAACTACAAGTTCAAATCCACGAATACGTACCAACTATTTGTAGACCTGATTTTATGACGTCATCCTATAAGAGTAATAATACATTTAAAATCTTTATCGACATTTTTGTTAGCAATATCAAGTAAAAAACATATGTGTATATAATATATATATATATATATATATATATATATATATATATATATATATATATATATATATATAAAATAATACGTTCACCTTTAGAGTGATTTTTCTTTCAGTTGTTCTAATAATAACCATATGTTGAACTGAAATATTTTTATACATTGTATCCACATGTAGTCTCTCTAAACACGTTTTATGAATGGTTGGATATAAACTGACTATTGCATTCCGATCATTAACTAATTTAGAAAGTAATACACAAAACCTGATTACTGCTCTTATTTAAATTATGTTTAATCTTGCAGATTAAACAGGGTATTTAATAATGTTAATAATTTTAGTAATTTTATATTTAGTAATAAGTTGATAAATATAAGTGAATTAACATCTAAGGACTCCAACGGGAAGAGTTTAAACGAGATGATGCACGTAGCCAAGATTACAACAGGATCTATGGGACCTCTTAGTAAGATGGAGAAAACATCGCTACGTGCTCATGGCTGACGTAGAGAAGATGTACCGTCAAATCAAACTTGACAAAGAAGATTACAAATACCACACTATCCTGTGGAGAACCACACCAAGGAACCAATCAAAGAGTACCAACTTACAACCGTGACATATGGAATAGCTTCCGCACCTTACCTAGCGGTAAGGACATTACAACAACTAGCCCAAGATGAAGAAAACAATTATCAGCAGTAACACTGAAAGATTATTACGTGGACGACCTGTTAACTGGAACCACCACAATAGAAGACGCAAAAATTTTACAGGAAGAATTAATCACATTATCAGCGAAAGGAGGATTTACGTTAAGAAAATGGGCAGGAAACCACAAAGAATTATGGAAGAAGAAAAGAAACGTCGGAACCACTGGATATCAACCAAAACGAATCAAGAAAATCCCTAGGTGTGAGATGGCTACCAGATCAAGACAGCTTTCAATTCAAGGTAGCACTCAACAACAAAGCATTAACAAAAAGAAGCATACTATCAGTAACAGCAAAATCTTCGACCCGCTAGGATGGGTCAGTCCAATAACCATAACAGCCAAACTAATAATACAAGAATTATGGATAATATATATATATATATACATATATATATATATATATATATATATATATATATATATATATATATATATATATATATATATATATATATTAAAATAATACGTTCACCTTTAGGAGTGATTTTCTTTCAGTTGTTCTAATAATAACCATATGTTGAACTGAAATATTTTTATACATTGTATCCACATGTAGTCTCTCTAAACACGTTTTATGAATGGTTGGATATAAACTGACTATTGCATTCCGATCATTAACTAATTTAGAAAGTAATACACAAAACCTGATTACTGCTACTCTATTTAGCAATTATGTTTAATCTTGCAGATTAAACAGGGTATTTAATAATGTTAATAATTTTAGTAATTTTATATTTAGTAATAAGTTGATAAATATAAGTAGAATTAACAATTAAGAAATACGTAAAACGAATCGTAAGCAAAACTGAATATAGAGCAGGTTAATTATTGCGACAATTGTGCTGATACAAAAGTGTGTAAGGTTGAAATTACACATATACTATGTGCATTATAACTAGTAAGCACAAAAGGCGCTTAAATGAATAAAACATGACCTACTAACTAGGTCAAACAATAAAATACGTCATGTAAAAGTTGTATATAAAGTGTAAATAGTATCAAATAAATTAGTCTTTGAATGAATCTCATTTTATTCAATTACTCAAACAGGGTTGTGAGGTCTAGTCTACAATTGGTACGAGTGACGGCGTACCTCACATTAAACCCCAACTACTCAATCTCTAATCAGAGGATTGAACATGGTCCTTCGAGCCAACAACATCGGCAACCAGTAAAATTAGGCATGGTCCTTCGAGCCACCAACATCGGCAACCAGTAAAATTAGTCATGGTCCTTCGAGCCACCAACATCGGCAACCAGTAAAATTAGTCATGGTCCTTCGAGCCACCAACATCGGCAACCAGTAAAATTAATTACTATTGAAGACATCATCCACCACCAACAGCAGCAGCTATTGAACATCAGTCTATTGAAGACATCAACACCACCAGCTACATTCAATTCACCACCACCGCCAAAAGAAGTTACAGCAGCAAGTCTACCTCTGTCAACTATAAGGATTTACGCCCTTTATAGGAAAGAAGAAGGATATCGACAGTGGGTAAGAAAATCAAGCTTTATAAATAAGAAACAACACAAGACTCAAAGCGAAAATGGAGAAGATAAACAAATTGGCAACACCCAAAATGAAATTGGCAAGGCTATGGAGAAGATGTTTACAAATATGAAGAAAGATGCGGCGGCACGGAAGAACAAGGTGTACATTAATGAACGTAGCAAGGCATTGGAAACATGGTGGGAAGAAGCGACAGCACACAATGAAATATCCAAACTGCAGATAGATGATCATGACTACCACGTCAGAATACTTTGAAAATTGGGTAAACTATATAATCACATTAAGAACTATCTGGCAGAACTGGAAAAGAAGCTAACAACCACCTCGCAAGAAGACGATGGGGTCGACAAAGAACAAGAACAGCGATTGAAACGACAAGAGATCAAGATGCAACAACTAGGTGCTCTATTACAACAAGTAGAAGAAAGATTGAAGAAAGAAGAAAACACGGTCCAACTTAAGTTATGGCAAGACAAGATTCAGCGCCAATGGACTGCAATTGAAGACCTGCACGAACACATCAAGGTGCATGAAACAAAACATCAGGACAACTATTTTTCAAACAGCGAGTTCGAGAAAACCGAACAATGGTGTGACCAAATAAGCATCGAACTCGGAAACAAAATAAAATGGTTGGAGATAAGACATGCAGCATCAAGATGCCAGAAATAAAGCTACCTATGTTCAGCGGTGGCTATGAAAATTGGATGACATTCCAAGACCTGTTTGAAAAATAATACACTCCAACAAAACGGTGACAACAATAGAAAAATGCAGTACCTTAAAAGCAACGTCACAGGAGAAGCATCAAAACTAATCAAACACCTTCAAATAGCAGAATGCAATTACAAAACAGCATGGGAAATTCTCGAGAGCAGATACAACAACAAACGGTTAATGGTAAAAGTTTTAATAGACAAAATTCTAGACTTTCCCACTATCCAAGAGCAAGATGCAGGTGCAATAAGGCGTCTGCATGACACCACTTATGAGTGTCTGGAAGCAATAAAGAACCTAGGAGTAGAAACAACCTCCTGGGGTCCTCTTATTGGCCACATAATAGCAAGAAAATGGGACGCAGAGACAAACAAACTATTCGAACAATCGCTGAAAGCACCAAATGAAATACCACTAATGGAGGAAGTAATGGAGTTCCTCAAACTAAGATTCCAGTCAATGGAAGCGATGTGCCAGGCAAGAAAATCACACCATACTGCCACACGAGGACAGCCCCAATGGAACCCCCAGTGGCAGAATAAACGGCAAGCATGCGTCTACTGCAACCAATATCACAGTTGGGTGACTGCATCAAGTTCAAAGGGTTGTCAACACAAGCCAGGATCACATTCGTGAGAGAAAAACGTCTATGTTTCAATTGCATGGGCCACAGTTCCAACATCGGATGCCACGCAATACGGCGGTGCACAACGTGTCAGTACCCGCACCACACATTACTGCACCAGGAATACAAAAACCTGCAACACACCAGCAAACAAAATCGGCGCACGCATCAACCAAAGAAGTTAAGGAAGCATGCAGCCCGAAAATAAAAAGAACAAGTGACGATAGTCAGTATGGTATCACGGAAGAAGAAACGCATTTAGAAAAGTACATGCCGAGATCAGTGGTTTAGGAGGTTCTACACCAACCAAGGCAACCTCAAAAATAAACATCCAACTAAAACCTTTACATCCAAGTACCTTCTCACTAACCACAGAAGTTATAGTGCTAAACAAGATCACGGAGAATCTTCCATGAAGCAATTCAAGTTCGACAACAGCCAGTGGACAAACCAAATATTGGCAGATCCACACTCGATAAACCGGGGCCAATAGATGTGCTTCTGGGAGCTGAAAATTACGCAAAGTTAATACTAGACGGGGTAAAAAGAACAGGCGACGTATTAGGTCAGAACTCAGAATTAGGATGGATTTTGTCAGGGCAGATCTACAATCCTAAAAGGAAGAAGTGACGATAGTTAGTATGGTGTCACGGGAAGAAGAAATGCACTTAGAAAATTTTGGGAACTCGAGGAAATTCCAAGGGCAGTGAAATGTCCCAACAAGATGAAGAGTGTGAAGAACATTACCAACGAACCACGGTGAGGAACCCGGATGGAACTTACACAGTAAAAATACCATTCAAAGAAGATCCAGACACGTTGGAAAACCCAAGACCATTGGCAATCGCAAGATTACTACAGCTAGAGAAGAAATTTTAAAAGACAACAAGTTGAAGACAGGTTACAAAAAATTCATGGACGAATACCTCCAACTAGGGCACATGAAACTAGCCACCAACCCAAATGAAGACAGGGTGTACATACCACATCAGGCAGTTGTGAAAGAAACTAATACAACGACCAAGCTGCGGGTAGTATTTGACGCATCATCTAAGGACTCCAACGGGAAGAGTTTAAACGAGATGATGCACGTAGGGCCAAGATTACAACAGGATCTATGGGACCTCTTAGTAAGATGGAGAAAACATCGCTACGTGCTCATGGCTGACGTAGAGAAGATGTACCGTCAAATCAAACTTGACAAAGAAGATTACAAATACCACACTATCCTGTGGAGAACCACACCAAGGGAACCAATCAAAGAGTACCAACTTACAACCGTGACATATGGAATAGCTTCCGCACCTTACCTAGCGGTAAGGACATTACAACAACTAGCCCAAGATGAAGAAAACAATTACCCACAAGCATCAGCAGTAACACTGAAAGATTATTACGTGGACGACCTGTTAACTGGAACCACCACAATAAAAGACGCAAAAAATTTTACAGGAAGAATTAATCACATTATCAGCGAAAGGAGGGTTTACGTTAAGAAAATGGGCAGGAAACCACAAAGAATTATGGAAAGAAGAAAAGAAACGTCGGAACCACTGGATATCAACCAAAACGAATCAAGAAAATCCCTAGGAGTGAGATGGCTACCAGATCAAGACAGCTTTCAATTCAAGGTAGCACTCAACAACAAAGCATTAACAAAAAAGCATACTATCAGAAACAGCAAAATCTTCGACCCGCTAGGATGGGTCAGTCCAATAACCATAACAGCCAAACTAATAATACAAGAATTATGGATAAGCGCGATCAAATGGGATCAAAAAGTACCTCAACACATAGCAGCAAAATGGGTGAAGTTTCGGATAAATTAAAAGCTATAGAAGAACTAAAGGTACCAAGATGGAAGAAAGATTCCAGATGGAACAACTTTACGCCATCCCAACCACCTCGTCGCGGCAGAATGTTCAATCTGCAATTGAACATGAACTTCGCCGCCAGGATGTTTAATCTTGCAGATTAAACAGGGTATTTTAATAATGTTAATAATTTTAGTAATTTTATATTTAGTAATAAGTTGAGAAATATAAGTAGAATTAACAATTAAGAAATACGTAAAACAAATCGTAAGCAAAACTGAATATAGAGCAGGTTAATTATGCGACAATTGTGCTGATACAAAAGTGTGTAAGGTTGAAATTACACATATAGTGCATTTAACTAGTAAGCACAAAAGGCGTTTAAATGAATAAAACATGACCTACTAACTAGGTCAAAACAATAAAACACGTCATGTAAAAGTTGTATATAAAGTGTAAATAGTATCAAATAAATCAGTCTTTGAATGAATCTCATTTTATTCAATTACTCAAACAGGGTTGTGAGGTCTAGTCTACAATTGGTACGAGTGACGGCGTACCCTCACATTAAACCCCAACTACTCAATCTCTCTAATCAGAGAATTGAACATGGTCCTTCAGCCGGATGGTCCTTCGAGCCAACAACATCGACAACCAGTAAAATTAGTCATGGTCCTTCGAGCCACCAACATCGGCAACCAGTAAAATTAGTCATGGTCCTTCGAGCCATCAACATCGGCAACCAGTAAAATTAGTCATGTTCCTTCGAGCCACCAACATCGGCAACCAGTAAAATTAGTCATGGTCCTTCGAGCCACCAACATCGGCAACCAGTAAAATTAGTCATGGTCCTTCGAGCCAACAACATCGACAACCAGTAAAATTAATTACTATTGAAGACATCATCCACCACCAACAGCAGCTATTGAACATCAGCCTATTGAAGACATCAACACCACCAGCTACATTCAATTCACCACCACCACCGCCAAAAGAAGTTACAGCAGCAAGTCTACCTCTGTCAACTATAAGGATTTACGCCCCTTATAGGAAAGAAGAAACATATCGACAGTGGGTAAGAAAATCAAGCTTTATAATTAAGAAACAACACAAAACTCAAAGCGAAAATGGAGAAGATAAACAAATTGGCCAACACCCAAAATGAAATTGGCAAGGCTATGGAGAAGATGTTTACAAATATGAAGAAAGATGCGGCGGCACGGAAGAACAAGGTGTACATTAATGAACGTAGCAAGGCATTGGAAACATGGTGGGAAGAAGCGAACAGCACACATAATGAAATATCCAAACTGCAGATAGATGATCATGACTACCACACGTCAGAATACTTTGAAAAATTGGGTAAACTATATAATCACATTAAGAACTATCTGGCAGAACTGGAAAAGAAGCTAACAACCACCTCGCAAGAAGACGATGGGGTCGATAAAGAACAAGAACAGCGATTGAAACGACAAGAGATCAAGATGCAACAACTAGGTGCTCTATTACAACAAGTAGAAGAAAGATTGAAGAAAGAAGAAAACACGGTCCAACTTAAGTTATGGCAAGACAAGATTCAGCGCCAATGGACTGCAATTGAAGACCTGCACGAACACATCAAGGTGCATGAAACAAAACATCAGGACAACTATTTTTCAAACAGCGAGTTCGAGAAAACCGAACAATGGTGTGACCAAATAAGCATCGAACTCGGAAACAAAATACAAATGGTTGGAGATAAGGCATGCAGCATCAAGATGCCAGAAATAAAGCTACCTATGTTCAGCGGTGGCTATGAAAATTGGATGACATTCCAAGACCTGTTTGAAAAATAATACACTCCAACAAAACGGTGACAACAATAGAAAAATGCAGTACCTTAAAAGCAACGTCACAGGAGAAGCATCAAAACTAATCCAACACCTTCAAATAGCAGAATGCAATTACAAAACAGCATGGGAAATTCTCAAGAGCAGATACAACAACAAACGGTTAATGGTAAAAGTTTTAATAGACAAAATTCTAGACTTTCCCACTATCCAAGAGCAAGATGCAGGTGCAATAAGGCGTCTGCATGACACCACTTATGAGTGTCTGGAAGCAATAAAGAACCTAGGAGTAGAAACAACCTCCTGGGGTCCTCTTATTGGCCACATAATGGCAAGAAAATGGGACGCAGAGACAAACAAACTATTCGAACAATCGCTGAAAGCACCAAATGAAATACCACTAATGGAGGAAGTAATGGAATTCCTCAAACTAAGATTCCAGTCAATGGAAGCGATGTCCCAGGCAAGAAAATCACACCATACTGCCACACGAGGACAGCCCCAATGGAACCCCAGTGGCAGAATAAACGGCAAGCATGCGTTTACTGCAACCAATATCACAAGTTGGGTGACTGCATCAAGTTCAAAGGGTTGTCAACACAAGCCAGGATCACATTCGTGAGAGAAAAACGTCTATGTTTCAATTGCATGGACCACAGTTCCAACATCGGATGCCACGCAATACGGCGGTGCACAACGTGTCAGTACCGCACCACATTACTGCACCAGGAATACAAAAACCTGCAACACACCAGCAAACAAAATCGGCAGCGCACGCATCAACCAAAGATTAAGGAAGCATGCAGCCCGAAAATAAAAAGAAGAAGTGACGATAGTCAGTATGGTGTCACGGGAAGAAGAAACGCAATTAGAAAGGTTTTGGGAACTCGAGGAAATTCCAAGGGCAGTGAAAATGTCCCAACAAGATGAAGAGTGTGAAGAACACTACCAACAAACCACACCAAGGGAACCAGTCAAAGAGTATCAACTTACAACCGTTACGTATGGAACAGCTTCGCACCTTATCTAGCGGTAAGGACATTACACAACTAGCCCAAGATGAAGAAAACAATTACCCGCAAGCATCAGCAGTAACACTGAAAGATTATTACGTGGACGACCTGTTAACTGGAACCACCACAATAGAAGACGCAAAAATTTTACAGGAAGAATTAATCACATTATCAGCGAAAGGAGGATTTACGTTAAGAAAATGGGCAGGAAACCACAAAGAATTATGGAAAGAAGAAAGAAACGTCGGAACCACTGGATATCAACCAAAACGAAACAAGAAATCCCTAGGGTGAGATGGCTACCAGATCAAGACAGCTTTCAATTCAAGGTAGCACTCAACAACAAAGCATTAACAAAAGAAGCATACTATCAGAAACAGCAAAATCTTCGACCCGCTAGGATGGGTCAGTCCAATAACCATAACAGCCAAACTAATAATACAAGAATTATGGATAAGCGCGATCAAATGGGATCAAAAGTACCTGACAACATAGCATCAAAATGGGTGAAGTTCCGGGATAAATTAAAAGCTATAGAAGAACTAAAGGTTCCAAGATGGAAGAAAGATTCCAGATGGAACAACTTTACGCCATCAACCACCTCGTCGGGCAGAATGTTCAATCTGCAATTGAACATGAACGTACTTATAAATTTAAATTCAAAATACTTAAAATATTTTAAAACTTTTGCTAACGCGCAATTACTTTAAATAACTTGAATTTTGAGATTACATAAACTATTGTTATGGATGCATTAATATCATGTTAAAATATATTCTCTTTCTATGCAATCATGGTTTATCTGTATACTCAATTATCACACACACACATGTACTCACGTTATATAGATTTTATCAGTTGAGATTAATAGGAATGTTAACTAAACGCTTTAAAATTGTAATCTGAAATAATAGTGACGTAATCTATTTTATTTGAAACTTCATAGAGAGCATCACCATCATCGAGATTTTGAGATACATTCATCTCATCGTCTTCACCTTGAACGATTATATTGTAACAACCTATAAAGCAGCTAATAACCCCTAACAGTTTTTATCAGGCACTATTATTATTGTTACATGGACATGAGGTTATCCCTAAATTAACTGGTTTCAGCACGGCTCTTCAAATCTTGCAGTTCGCTCTCAGAAGCTGTACCGTAGTCATTTCCTTTAATTTTATCTGCATTCTGTTTCGAGACTGTAGTACGTTTAAAATAGCACGCTAACACAAAAACACGATAACACGAAAACACGCAAACGCGAAAACACACAAACGAAAACACGCTAACGCTAGAACACACAAGCGAAAATACGCTAATACGAAAACACGCAAACACAAAAACATACAGACACGAAAACACGCAAACACGAAAACACTCAAACAAAAATATGCTAACACGAAAACACGCAAAAACACACAAACGAAAACACGCATACACGAAAACACACAAACGAAAACACGCCATCATGAAAACACGCTAACACGAAAATACGCAAACGTGAATACATACAAACATGAAAACACGCAAACACGAAAACATACAAACACGAAAACACGCCAACAAAAAAACAGTCAAACACGAAAACACGTAAAACGAAAACACACAAACGAAAACACACTAACGTGAAAACTCGTAAAGCTGCAAACATGAATTAAGACGGGGGAGCTCCGTTAGGGAAAACAAGTTTATTAACAAAATTGAAGGAAAGCTTAGCGTTTGAAAATATATTATTATTATTGTAAACAACAATACATCATTTTTATTTAATAACACCCTTTATCAGTCCTCTTCTTCTTCTTGAACCGTGATTCGTCGCCATCATCATCATGGTTTCAAGATTCGTCTTTCTCCTCTACCTCATCGCTCTTCTTCCTCTTCTGTGAATCATCACCATCATCTTGGATGTGAGATACATTCAGCTCATCCACGTCATAGTATCCATCATTATCTTGAACGGTTATGATGTTGGCTCATAAACAAGAGAATACATTATAATAATGCTCACTCGATGACAGTTACACTTTAAAGAGCGAAACACACGAGAAAGGAGAACGCTGCTAGCCTAGGGTCTTGAGCGCTGGCGCGCTCGTCACTGTTCGGGTGGAACATTGAAAACATAAGAGCATTATTATAATGTATTCTCCTGTTTATGAGCCAACATCAACGGACATTAGAGATTTTACTGACTTGTTAATAAACTATTATAACAACCGTTCAAGATAATGATGGAGACGATGACGTGGATGAGCTGAATGTATCGGTGATGGTGATGATTCACAGAAGAGGAAGAAGAGCGATGATGTAGAGGAGCAGGACGTATCTCAAAACCATGATGATGATGGCGACGAATCACGGTTCAAGAAGAAGAAGAAGACCGATAAAGGATGTTATTAAATAAAAATGATGTATTGTTGTTTATAATAATAATATATTCTCAAACGCTAAGCTTTCCTCCAATTTTGTTAATAAACTTGTTTTTCCTAACAGAGCACCCCCGTCTTGATTCATTTTTGCAGCTTTACAGTTTTCGCGTTAGCGTGTTTTTCACTGGCGGGTTTTCGTTGGTGTGTTCACGTATTTCGTGTATTACGTGTTTTCGTGTTAGCTTAATTTCGTGTTAGCGTGTTTTCGTGTTAGCGTGTTTTCGTGTCTGTATGTTTTTGCGTTTACGTGTTTTCGTGTTAGCCTGATTTCGTTTGTGTATTCTAGCGTTAGCGTGTTTTCGATTGCGTGTTTTCGTGTTTGTATGTTTTCGCGTTTGCGTGTTTTCGTGTTAGCGTGTTTTCGTGTTAGCGTGTTTTCGTTTGTGTGTTCTAGCGTTAGCGTGTTTTTGTTTGTTTCCGCGTTTGAGTGTTTTCATGTTTGTATGTTTTCGCGTTTGCGTGTTTTCGTATTAGCGTGTTTTCGTTTGTGTTGTGTTTTGAAGAGATTTGAAGAGCCGTGCTGAAACCAGTTAATTTAGGGATAACCTCATGTCCATGTAACAATAATAATAGTGCCTGATAAAAACTGTTAGGGGTTATTAGCTGCTTTATAGGTTGTTACAATATAATCGTTCAAGGTGAAGACGATGAGATGAGTGTATCTCAAAATCTCGATGATGGTGATGCTCTCTATGAAGTTTCAAATAAAATAGATTACGTCACTCTTATTTCAGATTAGAAATTTTAAAATCCATATAACGTGAAGTACATGTGGTGTGTGTGTATAATTGAGTATACAGATAAATCATGATTGCATAAAAAAGAGAATATATTTTAACATGATATTAATGCATTCCATAACAATAGTTTATGTAATCTCAAGATTCAAATTATTTAAAGTAATTTCGCATTAGCAAACTTTTTAAAATATTTGTAAGTATTTTGAATGTAAATTTATAAGTACAATGTAATTGCTAAATACGAGTAGCAGTAATCAGCTTTTGTGTATTACTTTCTAAATTAGGTAATGATCGGAATTCAATGGCCAGTTTATATCCAACCATTCATAAAACGTATTTAGTGAGACTACATGTGGATACGTTGTATAAAAATATTTCAGTTCAACATATGATTATTATTAGTACAACTGAAAGAAAAAACACTTCTAAAGGTAAACGTATTATGTTTAATATATATATATATATATATAATATATATATATATATAATATATATATAATATATATATATATATATATATATATATTATATATATATATATATATATATATATATATATATATATATATATATTATTATTGTTAATTCGCATATAATAATAAAACCATTAAAACTTTTTGCCTTTCATTTCCATTATATCAGTTTGATATTCTTAAAAACATGTTAATTTAATTTAACTCTATGTTATATATATGTAATTATTACTTTCCAGTCTTTTAAATGAGGTCTTTATAACTGCTAATGAACACGTTTCTATGAAACAATTTTGTATGTATGTAATTGAATATGCAAATAAATCAGACATGCTTTTCCGAATGTATAGGTGGTGCCTGTTTAGAAAGAGATAATCTGCCTATATATATATATATATATATATATATATATATATATATATATATATATATTTATTATTTCACGTCATATTTAATTTAGACTAATGTATTCCGTATTGAACTGTAATCTGGTTTCTGCAAACTGTAAGACATGATTTCGGTTGATTGATTGAGATTGGCCTGACTGATTTGATCGATCATGATTTGTTTGAGATTGATTGATTAATTAATGAATTAATTGATTTGTTTGTGTGTGAGAAGGAGCCGAAAGAGAGAGAGCAAGAGAGAGTTGAGCATTATCAACTTCTATTATAGAAAATGTTCATTTGTCTATACGCCACTACATGGCGCTAAAATCAATTTTAGCCCAAAGGGGCAGGGCGCAGACCCTGATACAAGTCCTTTCTTATAAGGCTAGGGCCACCTTATTAGAATACAATTTTTTTTATGACAGGGCGAAGGCCTACAACTGTAAGATTAAGTTAGAACTCACATACAATTGCACTAAGGGGGGTACGATAGGAGCCAAGGCCCAGGAGCTAGTTTCTGCAGTTACATAATCCGTCAAAAATAGGGGTGAAAAACACGTCCTACACGTGGGCGAGTAAAAACAAAAAAGCCGTAATTAGGGATGAAAGTTCCATCAAGGGTTGAAAAAGGCCTCCGAAAAGAAGCCGTCAAAAATAGGGGTGAAAAATACGCCCCCTCAAGTAAGCGAGTAAAAACAAAAAGGCAGTAATGAGGAATGAAAGGGGGTTGAAAAATGACACCGAAAAGAAACCATAGGCGTGGAAAATACGGTCTCCCACGTGGGCGGTCTTGTGACGTCAAAATCCAAGATGGCGCATGGTGCCGCACTTCTACTATCTAATAAAGTCCACACATGTCCGAATGGTATTCCTGCAGCACCGTTTTGTTGTAGCGGAACCATCTAGAATTCTTCTCAGCTGCGAAGCTAACAATTTCTACTATTAAGTTTGTCACTGTATCCACGCCACTTGACGAGGTATTGTTTATATCGTCTGCGGCCCTTCTCTACTAAAACCTTATCGACTTTGAGTAGGGCGTCTTTATCAACCGTAGCAACTTGAAACTCCTCCTCGTAAAAGGTACCCACAATAGGATCGTTATTAAGATCGCTTATGCGATAAACTGGAGGTATTCTTTTTATCATTGCACTAATTGTAAAAGATTCCTCGCTCCAGTTCGTTTCATATTCCTTCTCAAAGGTGTACTTAGTTCTGGCGATTCTAACATGTTCACCAGCTTTATATTTAGGATGGCGTGAGTACCTAATCCTTTCGCGTACAGGTTATTCCACACTTCCAAAGCAATTACAGCCTCAGAGTCCATCTTTATACTTGAATGAAGGTTATTGTTGTAAGTAATCACAAGTTTTTGGAGTACACCAATTTGTAGGTAAAATAACGTCACATCTTTGTTTTTAATGTTCTATTAAATCTTTTAACCACAAATGCTTTTACATCAGGCTTATTTGTTACATAGAAATTGATATTTTGTTTCTTGAAAAAGTTTTGTACACTGACCGCCACAAACTCCTTGCCTTTATCCGTCTGCAGATTTTCCGGTGTATTATCACTTACCTTAAAAATATCGGTGAATGCTTCCATTACAGATTGAGCTTGCTAAACACATCAATAACCGTTAGTACGTAGCTGTATCCACGATTGTGTTTACTTAAAGCTCGTATATCGTAAAGATCCGCTTGTCACAGCTCGTAAATGTTGCTCACAATATACCTATTGCGGGGAAGCTTCATGAACCGTATAAGCTTCCTGAGTTTGCAGCCATTTTTTCACTTCACCATATCTACCCTTTAGAGTATTAACTAAAGGTGTTATACCCGAAAACCCGGCCGGGTGCGCTGGATCACGGTATACAGCGTCCATGTTATGTTCTCCGTGTATCCCAATCTAGTAAACGTCTTCTTCTTCGAAAGGATCTTCGAGGTGTTTCCCTCGATTCACTATCGGCATCGTAATTCTCACCTATAGTTGTGTGGCTCGGTTCAATGTTAGGTGATGCAGCACAATCACGTCTTCGAGTATTCCCGATAAACTCTCGTGGTATATTTATTGCTACAATGTACGTCGAAAACTGTCGTCAACCGTGTGGTTTTGCAGTTTTTCGCTGTCTGAACGTTTGAACCAGATCGATAATGATAATCAAGGATAATGATAATGAGGGATACACTCACCTTTTATTGTGATAATACCCCTTTTATCGCAAAATAAATTACCGCCCGTATTCCGTATACGCAAGAAAACAGTACATTTCTTCCTGTATGAAACAGGCAGTGGTGATAACTCGTCTGCCAGACCTTTTCCGTTTCGGCAAATCTCTAATATCATCATCATCACCGCTGATTGTTATACTACTAGAAACAGGATCTGCCTGTTTAAACAAATCGCCATTGCAGCACGGTAGAAAGGATTATTATTTCACCCAATATTTCATTTAGACTTTAAAGTATTTTGCAGCAGCAAAATTTTAAAATATTTGGAAACACATTAATTAACACGATGTCGACGGCAGATTGCTACTTTCCATTCATAATGAAATTGTATAACTGTTTGATAATAACTACATTCCATAAAAAACAGTTTTATCATATAGGTGAAATCATTTTAAATGTATGTTGTAAATAATAAACATCGTTTTATATAAATTCATATAAGGTCACACTAACGAATCTGCAAAAGGGAAAGGTAAATGTGAATTACAGCAAACGTGACAGAGATAATTAGTTTTGTATATTTACATCCTACAAATTACTTAATGATGAGAACGCCAATAGCCAGTTTTACATCAACTATTCATAAGTAAAATCACAAAACGGGTTTAGTGAACCGTATAAGATACTTTAATATTTAGTTAAGTTCTCCAACACAGCTCTCAGAACAGCTGAAAAGAAAACACATCTGAAGGTATGCGTATCATTTTTTATATGTATTTTACTTGATATTATTCACAAACAACGCCAATAAAGATTTTAGTGTGTTTTTATAGGAGGAGGATATCATAAACCAACCAACTCTGCATCAGCTCTTATTCTACAGACTCGATATCTACTCATTTGTTTAGTTAATTAGATAAAGGTATGAGTGTTATGCTATTTTTTAATTAATTAATAGCATTATGCGGTACGTATTTGCTGGTTTTAAATTTCGTAGTTATTAATGTGCATATAATAATAAACCATTAATACCTTTTGTCTTTTATTTCCGTTATAGCAATTTGGTATTTTGAACTGTGGCTGATTTTGAGCAAGCAATTACTTAAACCAAATTAGTATTTTTGAGCTGTAAGTGGGTTTCCGCAAACTGTAAAGTATGATCTGGTTTTATTGAGCTTGATTTAGTTAATTGATTGATTGAGATTGATCTGGTTGATTGATTTGTTTCTTTGAAAAAGAACAACACCTTAACAATATTCATTCAAACATCAAGTTTACAATGAAAATTGAATCTAATGGTGAATTATATTTGTTAGATACCTTAAGAAAACGAAATGATGCTGGCGGATTTAATCATACATTATTGAGAAAATCAACCTACTTTAATCGATATCTTAACGCCAAATCTCATCATCGTCCAAGCCAACTCCAGTACAAATTTTTATCAATTAGATCTGTATGTTTAACAGACTACACATCTAAAAATAAAGTAAAGGCAATTATCAACAATTGTACCCAGCAAACCCTCAACGAAGAACATAAAAACCCTATTATCGTACCATACGTAAAAGGTGTAATTGACAACATTACCAAAAAAATTCCGAAAAACGAATTCGGAGTAATTTGAAACCTCATGATGGTCTTCAACATTTCCTACGTAATGCAAAAGATAAAATTCACGGAGAAAAACCAAGGAATATATGAAGTTCTCTGTTCCAATTGTCAGGAATTTTACATAGGACAAACAAATAGAAGACTAAATATTAGAGCCCAAGAACATTGCCCAGACTTCAAACAGCATAACACGCCTTCTTATTTGGAAACTGTGCATTACATATAAACAAATAAAATTAAACTGATAGCTCCAGCTAAAACTCATCTAGAAAGAATAATAGGAGGAGCCATCAAAATTGAAAAGAGCCCAGCTACATTAAATAAATGAAATGCTTTAAGAATACCACCTGTGTGGAGATTTAGAATTCATACAAATCACCTACAATATGTACTATTGCTTCTACCAACAACACAGTTAATGTATCAGAACCTGCAGCTTCAAGTCGAAGTAAGAAGTAACAGACAGATACATAATCTAGTTAAACGTGTTTATTTAATTTGACATTTATTGCATTTTTACAATTTTAATTTTACACTAGTTTAACCCGAAAAATTGACTTTATTTATAATAACAACACTTGTGGAAGCCTGAACAATAACATATATATATATATATATATATATATATATATATATATATATATATATATATACAGGGTCTGTCAAAATTTCTCTGACGTATTCTGTGTGTGAAATTAAGCTAATTTTTCAAATATGATCCAAAAGCCACCATTTTCGAGATACAGGGTACAGAAGTTTCGAAAAAAGGGACGTTTTCTTTTGCTTTCTCAAAATCTATACACACAGACAATCTGATATTATGTACATTACCCACACTCTACACGAGACATACACTGATGCTCGCGATACTCATTTATTTGGTACAGTGGCGGAGATACGGCCAGGTCGAAAGGGTTTTTCAAGTTTTTCAAGATTAATACTCAAAACCTTCCCCATAAAATATTTAATTTATTTGCATAAAGTTAACATCTATAATCTTTACACTGTGACATGTTTCGATAAAACATTTGTCATCATCAGACTACTAAAATGTTATAACACGTGAGTTAACATAAAAACTAAGAGCTGACGCACTTACATCAAAAGAGTATAATACTTTGGGAAACATAACACACTGGAAATTATAATTATAATAAGTTAAGTATTACTGAAAATATTTAGTTATAATAATAATATAAAACTGAAAAATACTTACAACTCAATTCTGAATTTAAAAAAAATGTATAGTTAATGAAATTGAAGATAAAATTTGAAAACTAGTTTGGAGATGTAAAATAGGTGAAGAAGAGAACTATTTGTAGCCTCCACTGCTACCACGGCACTAAGAATAAAATGCTGAAGACACCTAATCAAAGGTCGGCAACGTCAATAGCACTCCTGAAGAAAACTAAGTAAATCACGTATGATTGTAATACGAATAGGAAGAGTCAAAATTGGTTCCAGGATGTGGCCTCTTCAACCACCACAGAATAGACCTCCAGGGCTGAAGGCAATGAAAGGAAAATCTGGAACTGTACTAAGTCTGGTTGTCAACAGGTTAGGTTAAATGTATCATTCCATGTACTAGAATCGTAGATAAGTTCAATAAACGGAAGGTTAAAACATCGTAGATCTAAAAAGAAACTAAATAAAGTGACAATATATATATATATATATATATATATATATATATATATATATATATATATATATATATATATATATATATATATATATATATATATATATATATATATATATATATATATATATATATATATATATATATATATATATATATATATATATATATATATATATATATATATATATATATATATATATATATATATATTATATATGTATATAGTGTTGTACATAAAAATAAAACGTAAAATGAGGTGTGATAATCAAAAACGTATATGTATTTAAATAACATGAAATGAAACGAATCGATTTAAAGAAATTTTCTTTGCTTTGATGTTTTCCTCATCTACACAAATTTTCAGATAGAAATAGTGATCCAGTTGCGTACGCTATGAAGTAGATGAAATAAATTTTCTTGTTTATATTGGAAACGAACCGTCAAATTACCAAATCGAAAGTGACCTCATTCGTGTATGTTGAGTTGACCGATACGAAAATGGAAACAAAATTCGAGCACATCCAGTGGTGTAGAAGTTTAACCAAAAAAACTCTTTCGACCTGGCCGTATCTCCGCCACTGTTATCAAAAATTCGGGAGCGAATAGATGAGGCCAAGATATTGTTATAGCTTCAAATAAATTTTTGTCATACGAGCCCTTGTTTCCGAGTTATAGTCCTCTAAAGTTGCGAAATAAAAACTTACTCATTGGTTCAGCGGTAAAGGTGTCAGACGTGTAAGTGAAAGGTACCAATTTCGAATCTGAGAGTAGTCAAGTGCTTGGGAAAAAATAATAACATACGAATTCGACTCAAGTGTGAAAACAGTCCTTCTCAAGGCTAAACCTGATGACGGAAGCAGAGTCCCCTTCCGAAACGTCGCGCTCAAAAAGCAAAAATTGTGGAAATAGGATATCTTAACGACTTAGTTAAGAAACATTTCATATTTTATAAAAGGTATGTGGATGACATTTTTGTGGTCTTCGAAGGTAATGACTAAGATATCCAGAATTCTTTTTAATTTCTTAATATTTTATACCCTCCGATTGAATTCACTGTAGAGAAAGAAAGTAATAACGTCTTAAATTTTTTAGATTTAAAAATAACTAGGTTAAACGACCATTTAGATATCGACATATGCAGAAAACCCACTACTAGGGACCATGTTATCCCTTATAGTTATTTTCTAATAAATTAGGTGCCTTCATATTCTATTTTCACAGATTGTTCACTTTACCGTTAAATAAGGAGAATTTCAACAAAGAGCTTAACTTAATATTCGAATTGGCTGACCGCAATCGCCGTTCCAGGCATATTATTCATACTTTATACGCGTTAAATCATCCTTTGCTAGACATATTTTAGAAACCGGTCATTCATTGGATCGAAACCAAAATTTTGATATTCTTCATGTTTGCGACAAGGGTGTGATATTAGATCTATTGGAGATAAAAGATACACTACAACATTTTGAACAAAACCCCGATTATTCACTAAACGAAATATAAACTTAAACAAGAATCTTTTATTTTTGAACTAATTTTTCGACATCCTGTAAGTTTAGATTCTCTTGAAGTTGGCAATGGGTGGTGTTAAACAATTTATCACTTCTTTCAACGTACTCAAGCGCGTTGGTTGTGAATTTAAATGCTGTTATTTTTCAACGATCCAGACATCCCTGCCTGGGATGTTTCTATATTTTCTTTGTTAGTTATGTTATGAATAAGTTTTCCAACAGATTTGAATGAATTACATTCTTTTCCCGTAAGTATTTTAACATCTCAGACTTAACCACACTTACATTCATTTCTTTGGAGTTCGTAATTTTATTACTTACTTCCATATGAAACTTTTTAATTTTCGCTTTTGCACCTGTTTTTTAAATAAATCATTTTTTTATACCGGTATGTAAGTTCAACACGAATCTAATGTCACTTTATTTAGTTTTTTTTTAGATCTACGATGTTTTAACCTTCCGTTTATTGAACTTATCTACATTTCTAGTACATGTTAATGATACATTTAACCTAACCTGTTGACAACCAGCCTTAGGTCAGTTCCAGATTTTCCTTTCAGTGCCTTCAGCCCAGGAGGTCTATTCTGTGGTGGTAGAAGAGACCACATCCTGGAGCCAATTTTGACTCTTCCTATTCGTATTACATTCATCCGTGATTCAGGAGTGCTATTGACGTTGCCGACCTTTGATTTAAGTGCCTTCAGCATTCCATTCTTAGTGTCATGGTAGCAGTGGAGACTACAAATAGTTCTCTTTTTCACCTATTTTACATTTCCAAACTAGTTTTCAAATTTGATTTTCAATTTCATTAACTATACAATTTTTTAAAATTCAGAATTAAATTGTAAGTATTTTTCAGTTTTATATTATTATTATAACTAAATATTTTCAGGAATACTTAACTTATTATAATTATAATTTCCAGTGTGTTATGTTTCCCAAAGTATTATACCTTTTTGATGTAAGTGCGTCAGCTCTTAGTTTTTATGTTAACTCACCTGTTATAACATTTTAGTAGTCTGATGATGACAAATGTTTTATCGAAACATGTCGCAGTGTAAAGATTAAAGATGTTAACTTTATGCAATTGAATTAAATATTTCATGGTGAAGGTTTTGAATATTAATCCACACAGTCAAACTATTCTGACTAAAATATGCCTTAATTTGATGAAAAGCATATTTGTGATTTGTTCACCTACATCTTGAACAATTACTACCTTTGTTTCACAAGAAGAAACACAAATCTCTTGTGTCTCTTTGTGGTTCAAACATGCTGCTTATTAATGTGTGAAATACTACTGCTGTATGTACAGGTCCCCAAATGGCAATAATTTTCATACATGATGTGGTAACCTTAGTTTGAAAGTTGACTACCTTCTTCATAAGTTTCCATCTTGCAATGTATCGATTCTGAGAGATTTTAATGCTCAAATCAATTTTTATTTACCACTAATCCGGCTCGTCATGGTGGAGAAACATTTGCTATTTTACGTGGTGTCACACAAATAATTTCCGAACCCACTAAAATCCCTTACTACCTTATTCATCAGTTTCCATCTTGCAATACCTCAATTCTGGGAGATTTTAATGTTCACGACTCTATTAGACTTCAATTTTTATTTACCACTAATCCGGCTCATCATGGTGCCGAAACATTTGCTATTTTACGTGGTCTCATACAAATAATTTCCGACTAGAATCCCTGATAACCCTAACTATACTACAAACCTTCAGGACCTCTTTCGTACAGACTCTCTTGTTTATAGAGGTTTGTCTGGCCATTGTTTAATACAAATAATTTCTACTGTCCCAAATTTATCTATTGTTCACAACACCGATAAAACCTTATGGTGCTTTAAAGCAGCTAATGGAGCATCCTGGGGGATTGTACTGATGCAATATCTTTGAAAAATAAATCTTATACCAAATGGAAACCTAATTAAAAGGTTAAGAGTCATGTAGACTATATTGGTGTTAGAAATATCTGCATAAATGGAGTCACTAAAGCTAGAGTTGAAAAACTAAAATGTAATTAACTGGGAAGTGCTTTGTAAACAATGGTGTTCATTGTAATTAATCTCAGTCTACTCATAATACCAATTAAACCTATCCCAAATCAGGATATTAAAACTGAAAGGGCCATTTCAATCAACACCGCCATTCAACGTATCCTTCAATGGGGAAATAATAATCTAGTTAATTTGATGCAAACAAAATGCAGTGTTTCGTTGTATCCGCGAAAAAGATCGATCATTTCTTGTTTGAATGGCTAAGACAGAGAACGAATGGGATTACCACTCTCTCTGGTTGTAGCAAACAGATACTCGGGAACTAGACATACTTGCAAAATCAACGGCAAAAGAGAAAGCGAACAAGAAAATAAAAACGGAAAAAGTGAACGGACCAATAACGCGACTACAAGCGGCCAAAATTCAAGCACATATCTGTGTAACGAAAGCAGAGGATGTCAGTTCTATACGAATTTTAATATACCGTAACCGGACATGACAACATGGTCCGGCGTGTCCTTTTTCTTTGGGGTCGACAATAAGCCTACGCTAAACGCATTGCTAACAATCTGGTGTTCTTTTTGGCTTTCCTTCGACTTGATTGCTTGCGCCATCTTGTTTCTGACTGTCTTATTTGATTTTCGCCAACTTGTTTTCACCGTCTTATTTCCGTGTACCTTTTTCGCTTTCAGCCTTCTTATTTACACAGCGAAACTTTTGCTTCAAATAAACATCTTAGACTTTCATCATATTTGTTTATCTAGTACCCTCTGACTGACACTGGTTTTAGGTCAGCATACTGATAACTCGGTGATCGGGTTGAAACGAATTCTGCGAACATGTTTGTCGGCAGAAAATGATAAGTCAACTAAGGTGATCAGGTTTAAATGAATTCTTGAAACTTGTTTATAAATCTGAGGCTCCTTGACAGAGGTTAGATTCATACCAACATCTTATACTTGAATTTTAAATCTTGTTATATCTAACATCTTTTGATAGAAAGTAGTTTCAGGTTATTTCTAATATTACTTAGCGATTTAATAATTGGGAAGTAAATAAAATCTATTTATGGATTAGCTTGAAATCAACATCTTAGACTTTCACTGAAACCGATTTCAGGTCGTCATGCTGATAATTCGAATAAGTTGATCGGGTTGAAACGAATTCTTGAAACTTGTTTATAAATGTAAAGCTCTTTTGACAGGCTAGATTCATATAAATATCTTAGACTTGAACTTTAAATTTTGTGTCTATATCTAAGATCTTTTGATAGAAAGTGGTTTCAGATTGTTTCTAATATTACTTAGAAATGTAATAATTGCGAAGTAATTAAGGTCTATTTATGCATTTGCTTGAAATCAACACCTTAGACTTTCACTGAAACTGTTTTCAGGTAGGGATACTGATAAATCGAATAGGATGATCGGGTTGAAACGAATTCTTACAAGTTGTTTATAAATCTAAGGCTCTTTTGATAGCGGCTAGTTTCAAATCTACATATAATTAATCGGGTTATATGCGTTGATTAATACCTCTAATGATGGTTCTGATTTAAATTTAAATAGTATATACCTTAATAAGCTTAGACGTTCGAATATACCAGTCTTTCTAATGCATTGTGTGATCATAACTGTTATTATACAATAATTATCGTATAAGGTTATAACGACATATTACGGTATGGATATTTCCGATACTGCAATATTGCTTAACTTTAAAAAATACGTAGCGTCGGAACGCGTGTTTCCTTCCAAATACAAAGAATTACATCGGATGATGGAATTAGTAACTAGTCAAGTCAAGACACAAGAACCTACAAAATTGATATCACTTTTTTTTAATGCAGGGATTGCTTACGGCTGGCGCCACCTCTCTGTACTCAGTTTCCAATTTCTTCTGTCAAAAGACATAGTTTGCTCTAAAATTCTTGATTCCATCGCTTCATTAACGTCATCTCTGCAACTTCTTCTCGCTCTTCCTATCTCTATTCTCTCCGGGCGTACCCCATCTTGGCCATCTTTCTTCGTGTATTCTCTTTGCATGTCGGAACCATTTCAATCGTGTCTTTTCAACTTCGTCCGTAATATCTCTTTCGATCTAATGACTGAGTTTTTTACTCTTTCGAGTCTGAATCGTCTGCAGTTTCTTCTGAGGTAGTCAATTTACGTTGCCATTAATTTCCTTTTATTTATTCTGCTTAGGTTCCATACTTCCGCATCCTATATCATAACGCTCTGGGCAATAGTTTTATAAATACGAAGTTTAGTTTCTTTTCTGATGTCTTTTTCTCATATAACTGAATTTAGTGCTCCAATGGTTCTTCTGCCCTTGATAATTCGTTCTTGGGCTTCGTCTCGTGTTTGTTGAAGAGCACTGCTAAGAGTACTTACATTTTTCCGCTCCTTTTATCATTCCTTTTTCCAGAGATAAGTTGTTACGTTCGTCGTTTCCTATAATCGAGTACTCACACCTATCTAAATTCATTATGAGTCAAGCTCTTTCATATTCTTCTTGTAACTTAGTAACTTCCGCAATCACTAGTTGGTCAGCAGCAAAATAGAGAGTATAAAAGGTATCGTGCCCTACCCGAAGTCTCATGCCTTTGCATTTACCTAACCATTCTTCTAGGGTTTGGTCCAAATAGATTTTAATCCGAAGTACCAATTTTAACTACGGCAGAGTTATGTTTATAGAAAAGTTAGATGGCCCGGATTAAGGCTGGTGTTACATCCAGTTTTTCCATCCTCTTCCACAAGTGGAAGAGGATGCTTTTTCCAAGTCTATAAAAGCTATATAAGATTCTTTTCTGATGTATTTTAAGAGTAAACAGGTTGTCTATTGTGGATTTGCTTGTTCGAAATCCTGCTTGCTCCTCTGGTTGTTTGTCTTCAATGTCCTTCTCCACCAAGTTTCTAAGTAATTTGGAGTAGATCCTTCCTATTTTCGGTATGATAGCTATAACACGATAGTTTTTTGGGTGGTATTTCGGGCCCTTTTTATGTATACTGGATATATAGGAAGTCCACCATTCTTTAGGTGTTTCTTCCTCACTAATGCACCTTTCATATAAGACTGTGAGCATCTTTATAAGTTTCACAGGTCCACATTTTATAAATTCCGGGTATATGCCTTCGAGGCCTTTGGGAACTGTTTCAGCTTCGCGTATCTCATTGCTTCTTAAACTTGGTCAGTTTGGAGACTTATACGAGTTACATTAGGTATTTCTTGATGTTCTCGTAAGAAGTTTTGTTGTTTTTCTTCCAATACATGTTTAAAATGGTATATCCATTTTGCATCTGTTATATTTCCTAACATAGGTCCTTGTCTGTTCGATGTTATTACGGACTTTATGACCCTCCACGCTTCTAAACTTCGAGTTCCTTCTATTTGTTGCTCGTTATATTTGCACTTTTTTTATCCAAGCTTGGTTCGTTTTCCTTACAACTTCCTTCTTAACCTAGCTGTTGGCTCTTCTATACTCTTCTCTTGCTATATTGCCGTTCTTTTAGAGCAGTTTTATATACAATTGTTTCAGTTTTTTTTTGTCAGCAGCGCTCCTACAGATTCGTTTGCAGCTTCTGTGATACAAGTTTTAATATGTTCACACTCTGCTTCCGTTGCTAGTTCAGCTACGATTAGTTTTTGTTCCAATCTTCTGCGAAATAGATATTTAGTACTATCATGCTCCAAGCTTTGCAAGTTATACCTTGTTGTAGTTGCTTTGTTTCCTTGTACCTTCTCTTGCGTCGAATCAGCTGCAATATGGGGGATATAGACTATAGACTTTAATAAGCAGTGGTCCGATCCACAGTCGGCTCCCGTATTGTCTGTCACGTCTTGAATCTTAATACCGTATTGTTGATGAACAATAATATAGTCTATAATCGACTTGGGTCCTCTTGTATGCTGATAACATGTGTATTTACGAATACCTTTGTGGGGAAATATATGTATTACTTATTCTTAAATCATATTGACTACAACGATGTATCAGTCTGTCTCCGTTATCGTTTACAGTCTCTTCTCCATGCACACCTACTATTTTTGTGTTTCTTTGTCTCCCTACTCTGCTATTCATGTCTCCTCTTATTAATAGTTCATGCTGATGTGGGATATTATGTATGATGTTCTTCAAGATATTCTCAAAACTATCTTTGGCTTGAATTGTAGCGTCATCGTTGCGTACATAGACACCGAATATTGTCATAATTCTTCCCCTCGTTTGGATCGTCATTTTAATTATACGTTCTCTTATGGCTTCTCAAGACTTAGTATGCTTTTTTAATATTTTGTGAATTATTTTGGATACTCCCGCCCTTGCTCTTTAGCTTTTTTCAACCCCCGTATACAGATTCACGAAATCGTTAGTATTTTCGCTTCAATTCCCTTTTTTATTCGTTTCTGATATGATCGCTATATCGATTTTTAGTTGAATAAATTCTAAAATAATCTCTCTCTGTTTGTTTCTTTTACCTTGTATATTCCATATTCCAAAATTCAAAGTCCATTTCCGTTGCTGTTTTCGTCTATTACATCCATCCGACATCCGAGGCGTATTTCTACTGGGTGTTTTAACGTTTCCAATTGCTTTCTGAGTGTAAGGTTGCTGGGTTTACGACTCGATCCCCATCCTTACAGGGCCAGGCCGGTTTTTGTTTCACGGTGGGTATTTTATTTCCCTAGTACCCTCCGACTCTGCTGGATGGCGGAGACAGTGAGCTTTCTCTAATTCTCGCGCGATGGAGGTAGCTGGTAAATGCTCACACGGGCTTTTTAATTTTACTTGCAGAAGTATTCCCCAATATACAAAAGAGTAGAGTTTCGTTCTATATAATAGAAGTAATTTTATTTAATAGGGAAAGATTAGCTTAACAAAAGGAAATATCTTTGAATTGCAATTCTCTCCCTGTGGAATTTACAATTCTTGTATGTCGTTTCTCGACTAATGAATTTTATGTTGATCTTATCTACTAACAAACAATTTAGATGTATTTTTTAAAACAAAACTATTTATTTTTGTTTATTTTATCCTTGAAGTGGAAATGGCTATTATAATGCAACATAGATTTTTTAAAGTTTCATTTTGATTATTTGCTACTCGAAAATCAAAGTGTAAACAAGTCATTTGTGAATTTGTTTAAAAAATGAGTTTTCGTGAAAGAACATCGGTGGAATTAGCTATCAACAATATTAGCGATACCAGTGGTAAGAGACATCTCTGAATAATTGATTTTACTTAATGCTATGTTTCAATAACATAATGCATACTTTTAAGTGCGTTGATGCAATACACAGCCCGTGTTTAAGTAGCAAATTCTCTTAGATCAATTTCAGTGTTTAAATTATTAATTTACTACATTTAATTTTTCCGAGTGCTTATAAGACCATCGCAAAACTGCCTTAAAGTCACGTTTTGTTTTTTTAACGGAGACATGTGATATGGTACTTCTGCTCATGATTTTCCTAATTCTGGTTTGACTTTGAAAGAACACATCACTGTTCCTAAATAATTTATTTTCTTCTATTGCAATTAGCATTGTTAGAACCCCTTGTCGAAGGATACATTTTATACTACGCTGGATTCATTTTTAGTGTCATGAAGGATTTTAAATGAACTATAAACTACTTTATATAACAATTGTGTAACAAAATTCATTTAGTGCTTTATTTATCCGAAATTGACAAATGTTAAGATTCAGTTGCAGCTCAATGACACGAGTTAACCTTCTAACGGACAAAAGACAAATGACAAATCCGGGCAATTAATAAGTATGTACCTAAAATGTATTTTGTATTCACACAACCTTTTTAAATTGTTGGGTTATGTTAGGGGCAGAATATGTTTTGAAATGGTTGTGTTGTTGAAACGTGTAAAGTTTGTAGATATAGCGCTTCACTTCCTGTCTTTGCCCTATGTATCGTCTCTATTTACTATGTCAGCCCAAATTTTTTAGAGTGATACTACTCTCAGGAGCATTTCTTTTTAATTTGTTGACACATATACCGCAAACCACATGTCCACTGCGATCGAACGAACGTTGTGAAAATATTGGCTACGGTTACTAGCGGCCTAATGAGACTCCGGACATCAATTTATCTGATATTACTTTAAGGGGTAAAAGAAAAATTATATTATGTATTTATTTGCTTATCGGTGCCGCACAAAAATATACTGTCTACGAACTAATAAAAAACCAACGCTTAAACAATAAGAAAATAAATCCTGTCTTTAATGCAAAACTCTGACAAACCTAACTAAATAAAATTCGATTAAATGATTCAATTTATACTGTAAATATAAATATGTGTGTTCATTGCGCTGCACCAGAATGGATAAGGAATATAACATTATGTAACATTCTTAAGTTGTGAGATTAAACCTATAATGACATTATTGTATGGCATTTGAATATTACCAACCCAAACATCTGAACATTTCTATTCAATGAATTTAGTCAGTTTTGATGCAAATTTTGTTTATATTTTGAAATTATTTTCCTCAATAGAAAAAAATAGCGTAAAACACATATTTCATAAGTCACTTTGCGCACTTATCCATATGGAACCCTCGTCGCTTCGCTCCTCGGGCCCCGAACCTGCATGCGTGCGCTAATAGAGTGATTTATGATACTTGTGTTTTAATATGCTATTAGATGACTAATAAATACATTATGATATGTTTAAATAATACTGATTGGAGTTTTATTGTTCCTGAAAAATGCGTACTATGGTAATAAAGACTGAACTGCTGCAAATGCAATTATAGTCTGTCCAGACCTTCAAATTCAGTACGTGTTCTTATGGAGTAACTCTCTCTCTCTCTTTTACTATTAGTCATTTCTAAATAACGGTATCCTTGTCCTTCATAGCGATGTTGTCAAACGTAAAATGTAATATAATAAATCAATATCAAATCCGTGTACTGTCAAATTTATCGGTCTAGGACAAGTGGCCGCCGCCAACTGGCCGCTGCCAACTGGCCGCTGTCGACTGGCCGCGAGACAAGTGGCCTCCGGGACAACTGGCCGCCGGGACAACTGGCCGCAGCCGCGCCGGTACCAATTGACTTCCAATACTTGCAAAGGGGTAGTTTTATTTATTGAAAAGAAAGAAACAGACAGTGAAGTAATAACTCTAATAAAATATTTACAAAGTGCATAAATCTACAATATTTACATAATATGCAATTTAACAATTAACGCATGTATGTATATCACATCTAAATAATATAAGTTTTTAATTTATACTAATTTATCTAAGGTTTTATTTTATAACGATTAACGGAACATTTTCACAAATAAGTAGTTTAGGCGATCGGTATGCCGTTATTGTAGTATGTTAATGGCATGTTTATTGCCGTTCACTAATTGCTAAAGGATAAAGAACAATTAGTTTTACCCCGAAACTCATTTATCATATGCTTAAAGCGTTCTATTCATACAACTATTATTATTATTATATGTGCAATTATAAGTATACTTTAAAATAACAAGACTACGTTTTTTAGAAGTATTCGCTAGTATATTATTAATAAACTTTTAGTTGTAGCGGCCGATGCCGTCGGCCAGTTGTCCCGGCGGCCAGTTGTCCCCGCGGCCAGTTGTCCGGGCGGCCAGTCGGCAGCGGCCAGTTGGCAGCGGCCAGTTGGCGGCGGCCACTTGTCCCATTCCGCAAATTTATTGTTAGCTTCTTCTACGATATTTATCGAATTAAGCTTACCTATTAAAAATTGTTCTTTTTAGAACGCCTACATCTCACTCACGTGTCTTATAAGGTAATGATGAATAATTTATGTAATTGTATGATTGAGGTTATTTTGTAGAATTTTGTGTCATATGGAGATGGAAGCTGAATTTGGTCCTGCAAACATAAAACGACAAATTGGAAAACACTTCATCTGTAAGGAGAAATGCCTCATTATGAATGTACTTAATTATTTGTTGGCCACAATGAACGTTAGTGCAGTTATAGAAGTCAGAAAAGCCTTATGTTGCACCTAGCGTAGTATCTATGCTATCAAAAAGGAAGGCCAAACCTGAGCAGTAGCTAGTCCGACAATACGCATACAACGAAAAGGTGCACTACTCAATGATCGTCATCATGTATATGACCAGAACATACAGTCAATTATTCGACGTAAAGTGTACAATTTTTTCATTGAAAACATTCTACCAATGATGAATAGTATCCTTTCTTCCATTAATGGCGATGATGATCCACCAAGTTTTAAAGGCTATTCAACCTCTTGAAGGATAAGGGTTTTGAGTTTCAAAAGATGCGATGCAAGAGTATCCTTGTTGAATGTGATGACATTATAAGGTGGAGGCATAAATACCTAAGATGTGTCAGAAAGTTCCGAGAAGAAGGTGCTTATCCTTTTATTATTCGATCTCTAATTACATGTTTATAAAATAATGTCGTATTTCGCATAATTAGCAATGTTCACTTTTTAACTAAATATATTACACCGACGAATCGTGGGTTAACGTGGTGCACACACTTAGTAAGGCATTGTATGACACCACTATTGAAAGTGGTCGGCAAGCATTCGTTCAAGGGTTCAGTACAGGTTTAAAATCACCCAGTGGTCTTGGACCTCGATTTGCCTTAGTTCATGCTGGTGGTGATAATGGTTTTATTCCTGGTGCGGGACTTACTTTCCTCTGTAAAAAGAACACAGCCGATGTTCACACTGAAATTGATGCAGGCACTTACGAGAAGTGGTTTATCAATCAGCTCATTCCAAATATACCACCAAATTCAATTATCGTTATTGACAATGCTTCTTATCCCAGCAGGAAGGTAGAGAAGATTCCAACAATGGCGTGGCGAAAAGAACATTGTAGATTGGCTTAGTAAGAAAGAAATGCCGGTTGAAGATAACATGTTGTAGCGAGACCTATTGGTTACTGTAGCACAAGTGAGGCATCTATATGACAAGAATAAAATTAATATTATGGCACAAGAAAGGGGTCATGCGGTTCTTCGTTTGCGTCCTTACCACTGCGAATTAAACCC
Source organism: Vesta saturnalis (assembly GCA_036346205.1). Classification (NCBI taxonomy): domain Eukaryota; kingdom Metazoa; phylum Arthropoda; class Insecta; order Coleoptera; family Lampyridae; genus Vesta; species Vesta saturnalis. Next base: position 1,180,611 of record JARFJB010001104.1, read on the forward strand.
AATAGAAATGGTGTGGACACAAGTCAAACATCATATTAAAATCAATAACAAGACTTTTCAAGTTAAAAATATGGAGGAATTAATAAAATTTGGTTACGAAAAAGTGACAATTGAAAATTGGCAACATTATATGTCATGTAAAGATCGTTGAAGGCAAGATGTGGGTAGCTGATAACCTTCAAGATGACATTGCAGAGTTTATAATCAACATTAGAGAATCAAAATGTTTTACAGCGTTAGTCTCTCTATTTAATAGCCACACTTCTTATATTATATCAAAATAAAATGTTTTACAGCGTCAGTCTCGTTATTTAATAGCCACACTTCCTATATTATATTACAATGGAAATAAATGATGCAGCTATAATCAAACTTCAATAAAAGTGTTATTTTGTTTATGTACTGCAAACTCCTTCCATAGACAAAGGATAAAGATACCATTCGCTCATGATGTTGCTTATAAAGCCTCTTTCGCCACCCCATGTATAGAGTAATCGAACCCATCATATTTCCATGTAATGTACCCCTACATTACATACGCCTACTTCGCTTTTCTAAAAAATACAGTTTAAAGATTCGATTTGTATAGATTAAGGGTAGTCTTTTTCGGTATATTTATAAGTACATTGCAGATTTATCTAAATTTGTATTGTTTTTATTAATTTTGAGGTTAGAAATTGTGTCTCTCATACCGTAGATATAGTATTATTATAACCGAAAGTAGGTAAGATTGGAGACTTTTGGAACACACCACAATTCCAAGGTCCCACATTTCCAAGGTTACCACAATTCCAAGGTCCCACCAGTTCAAGGTTACGAAAGAAGTGCGTCATGTTTGCGCTCAACTTTCCCAAAGGTCCCACGTTTCTAAGATTACCACACTGTAAGGTGTAAAGAATACGATGGTGACTAACACTCAACACATTATCAAGGCTAGTTGCGCATCCTACCCACTCAGATAAGCATCTCACTTTTTTGAGGCTTGCTCATGTAATTTTTTACACTTCTCGATACCACACTTAGAACCAAATTAAAAAAAGGTAATGATATGCTAATAGATTTATTTGTTGTATGTACAAATGTAATCAGTGTATTATTCAGATATATGATTTTCTCTAGGAATAAAACATTTTGATTTAGTACAAGTGTAAAAGGTCCTTTCCACTTCTGTAACATTACACCTGCGAGGACGCGGTGCAAGTAATTGAGCGTACGTGCAGTGTGGTGCCCATAGGAGATGCTCCTGTAGAGGAATTCCAGATGAACGCCATTGGTTTATTCGAACTCCACACATGAAGCATTCAATCGTCTGAAGATATGGAAATGAACCTTGCTGCTGCAAGGGATGTAGGTGAGTGAACTCCAGACCATGTTTGACACGTAAGTAAACGTTTATCGAAACAATTGTGATACTGAGGATAATAAAAGGTTTGTGTCACGTCGCACATCTTCTCACCGTACAACACAGTAAGATACTAACAGGAAATAAATTATTATATACAATATATACATTATAAAAGGACTAATTGTCCAAATAATACACTTCTCCGCAGAGTATACATGAATCATCTTCATATACCTCCTGCAGCATTGTTAGGGGCGCTATACACGGTGAGCACCAGTATTCTTGGTGTGACATGTGGTAAATTGCGACCCATCTATCCATATATGTATGTTGGTCAATAATGATAACGAGTATGAAGAGCAAATGTGTGTGAATAATATCCCAAATAGCGAATTCCTTTATCTAGGTTGGTAAACCATTTAGTATTCCAATGCACATCTTCACATGTATTCTTTAATGCTTGTAATGTCGTAGAAGGCAGTAGCCCTTTTTTTTTCAAATTGCACCCAGTTGGGAATTAATTCACATGCTCGTCGCACACTTATATTAAAAAGTGATAATGGTTTGTTGGACTCTATCATTCCAATTGTTCTGTACTGGGCTAGCAGACATACTGGCACTGGTGGAAATAACACGATACTATATGTGTAGTTATCCCTACTTTTAAACAAAGGAAAGACCTTGTAAAAACATGTATATAGTTAACCTTGAAGAATGACATGATTGATATCGGCATTGTGTAACCTTGGTAAACGTGAGAGGTGGAGGACGTTGTATGTGTGGTAACCTTGAGCTTGTGACAACCTTGAGGGCCTGTAAACCTTGAAAATGATAACCTTGGAATAGTGGTAAACGTGAGAATGGAAGACATTGTAATTGAGTGAACCTTGAAAATGTGGGGAACCGGAAAGGTGAAGCGATTGGTGAGATCCCGCCGACCTTGCAGAAACGCCGTGAATGAACATCTTGAAACAGTAGGATTGCTGAGGTGGCCTAAGGCTGTGAATTGTGTTAGTGCAGCGCAAAGACGAATATATCAATTTCAATTATTAGAATTTGATGCTGAACATGAAAAGTGTATGTACGTTTAGTGATGACTATTTAGATAATCTAGTTTATAAGTTTGGGAGATACGTCCGTGTGAGAAATATTTTCAATCGCATGACGATGGTGTAGAGTGCATTTGTTGTATTAAGCGTTTAATAAAAGACCTTAGAGAAATATCTCTGGAACTATTTGTACATGAAATAGAATGTCATTTACCTAATTATATTTCAACAGATGACGACACAAGTGAAGGGGTACTGCATTAATGAGCTCAAAAACGTAGTTCACGATGTAGTAGAATGGGAGCGAAAATGAGAACGAGAACAGTTAGCAAGGGACTGTGCACGCTTTAGGAGAAGAATAGAACAGTATAGTCAAATACTTCAGTTGTCCTGGAAAAGCAACATCGTGATTACGTATTTATGAAACGCTTTAGTAGTGTATAGTATTGTATGTATTAATAACAAATTAAAAAAAAGAGATTTATTTATTACATCATAATATTACAATATATAAAAGAAATCGTACAGAGCGTATTATATAATGTCTTTGTTAGAAATCCATGAATTGTGAGAATTATCAAAACCTAACCATTTAACGAGAGACATATTTCTTCGACGTCGAATTACACGTTCAACCAGGTAAATGTCAGGATGTTTAACACTTTGAAGTTCTGGCTCATAGAAACGTCCTTGTATTTCTTAATCTCGACTGTCACATAATGTGCAGGTAATTGGACTGGAACGTTTCACAGCTGTTATTCGAAAGACTTCATAACTCCAATTAGGCGTGTATCCCTTAGAGAACATGCTTGTGTATTTGCTAATGCCTACATACTCCCCCACTTTAAATTTAGGTGTCTTACGGTCAAGAACTTTATAACATTTTAAATGTTTCAAAATAGAGGTAGCATTTTTTTCCGTTACATCTATAGGTTTATATGCGGTGGTTCTATGCTTTCCCGTATTGTAATCCGCAACAATTTGAGGTAATATTGATAGCCATGTATAGGAACCTTGCATACTGAATGTTTTTCATATAAGAGTGGGATTTACAGGTTCAACTATACTACTTTTCAAGTTTGAATAAATGCTGTAATGATCAATATTAAATTTTTTCATTACTTTCTTAAATTCAGCATTTGTCTTTTGCAAACCAGACAAAAGGTTATTCATTACATCTGCGACTAGTTTGCCATTCTTGAGTTTCATGGGATAAGCCCCGACATATTTATTAAATGCTTTTATTACTACTAAAATGTATCGATATCCTTTATTTACCCAAGCATACGGTATGGTTTCTACTAAATCAGCTTGAAACAGATTATTTAAGCCTTTAAGTACCACACAACCCCGCGGAAAATTTCATCGTGCTGGCTTGTGCAGTTCTTCAACATCAGCTTTACTGATTGTATTAGTTTGGATTGTACTACGAGCTCTACATGGAACATCGTTTCAGTTACAAACAATATAAACTCTGGTATAGACACTTTAATTGCGGCATTCCCAGTTATGTAGCGACCAATTACATCGCTAGCAAGCGTAAACTTTTTGTCGTTGATGTTAAGCTCTAGACCTGGATGACTCCACTTGCAATACACTACGGTTCCCTCGTTACATGGAAAGGTATAGGTGTCAACTATACCAGTAGGAATACTAATTCTCTTTTTAATGGCTATTCCAGAGAAAGAAATGAAATTTTCATAACGAAGATCACTAGAATGCTGAACAATATGTTTACCAAATTTATCTATTGTCATTTCATGATATAAGGTGTCCACCAAATTTATCTATTGACATCAGTGCTAGATATGTAGTATTATCTATAGTGATGGTCGTTGTAACAATGAAATGAAATTAATATAGTAATAGGTTTATAACCAGAGATCCTACTTTACTATTTTCGCTTCACGTAATTCGTCAATTATATATTATTTCGTTGTGATTGCTAGTATTTCCTGCCGACATTGGTCCCAATAACTACCGCAACCAATCCACTAATTTATTCGTATCGCTTTGTTATTATATCGTAATAGTTGCATTCCACCCCCTCTGTTGGAGATAGAAGTTGTGCGAGATCTTGTGGCAGGAGGTGCAATAGCTGACGTAGCGGGTCGTTTTTTAGGGTGAAGTAATGGTTTAATGATCGCAATGTATTTCCTACTGTTACTTCCTTGGATTTGGTCATCTGGGTTATAATTACGTCGAGCAGCATTTGTGTGGCGCAAAATTTCATTGTATTGCTGCAAATCACGTTTTTTGTATCCCGTAGGAGCTTTTTAAAATAGTATCTCATATAATCCCGGAGTTTCATCCTAATCTAATGAAGATCCATTAGGAAGAGCGATACGAAAATTATCTCCAAGAAAGTCTAGTTCAGCATCACCAATAAAAAAATTCTCTTTTTCGGGAAGAAAGTATACACCGTATGTTAAATCATACTCGTCTTCGGGATCTCTAAATATACCTTCCACATAATATTTCCCTAATCCTTCATATTGACTAAGGTACTCTTCAAAGGCCGGTTGAGATCCAGCAGGTAACAGTTCTGATTTCAATTGTTGTAAAGTAGGAATCTTCATCTCATCATCATGTGTGGTATCAGCAATCACAGTTTTCTTTAAAATTTGTGGAATGGCGTCAGGAACAAGAATACGTGGTGCCTTCCGAGTTCCAGTTGTTTTAGGCGTATGATGTAAAAAAACTTCCTTTTCATGTGTAACAGGCTCAGTTTTTACGAATTCTGATGTATGGTTCAGCTTTATTATAGGTTTAAAGTGCGCCTCCATTGCCCGCTCTGTAAGTGCAGTATATTCCTTTAAACTAGCACATTTTTGTTGCACACTCTTGCGAGCGAGCAAAATGTCCTGTACTAAGCGCTCCTCCATTACTGCTGCATGCTTACATAACAAGTGCAGTATCCATAATGCAATATAACAGTCAAATCCCTTACGGAAACGACCTGCATTAGCATCACTCTCTTTATCAATCAGAAAAAATCCAAATTTGTCACTCCAGCAACAGAAACACAAGTCCTTAAATATATCAAAAGTCATATCTACACTAACGTGATCATCATACATATGCTTAGACTGGTGCTATCTTGTTGAAACAGTGCTAGTAGATTCGAATTATCATGTATAAGCTGTTTTGGAATAGAAGAATACGTTTGGTACAGATATAAACAATAATTGTTTTGGTCTCGGCCAAAACAGAAATGATCCCTCATTTGATTCTGTTTATGGCATGCTACATCATCAAAAATCATTATTGAATTTTTACGTGAATCACTAGGGGATATAACGTCACTGTTATCACTGTATTCGAAATACCCGATATTGTTTAAAGGTTCAAGTACGTTTCGTAGGTACTGGTATTTGGATTGATATAAAGATTTGCAGTATACACAAACATTTTCAAAACGTAAACCATTTGGATGTTCTAATAAGGTAATCATAACATTTGTTTTTTCGCAACCTGATGGACCAACGATTATACCTCGTTTACAACCTCCTTTTAGTAGAGCACTATGTTTTGAGTAGTGATTATTGTTAAAAGTTGTGTCATAATATTTTATAGGTAATACAGTATCTTGTGGAATCAAACGGATGTCACCCATTGTAGTACTGAACTATAACTTGTATCATGGTAATGTATATATATATATATATATATATATAATCGTTATAAAAAAGGTTCTGGATTAATTAACACCTTAAAAAATAAATTACCCGTGGAGTTGCATATACCTGGGTACAGATATTGCGGCCCGGGTACCCGTTTACGAGAACAATTAGCTCGCGGTGACAGAGGTATTAACGAACTGGACGAAGCATGTAAAAAACAGATATTGCATACTCGCAGTCAAACGATCTAAGGCATTGCCGCATAGCTGATAAGGCTTTGCAACAAAAAGCTTGGAATAGATTTCGTTCCTCAAATGCTACTTTTGGAGAAGGAGCATCTGCATTAACCATAGCCGGTATAATGAAAGGAAAAAGAACAATGGGGATGAGAATCAAATCACGACGTAGGAAGCGTTCTCACAGAAACAGACAAATTTCATTCAACAACAAGCCTTAAACGTTTTAAAACAACAAAATCTTGACACCCAAGAGACGAATATTACCAATACTAAAACGTGGGGGATTCATACCTCTTATTCCCCTATTTGCAGCATTAGGAGCTTTAGGTTCTTAGGCTGGAGGTGCAACTGCAGTTGCAAAGGGGTCACTGACGCAAAAACTGCATCAAAAACGTTAGGAGAAACCAAACGACATAATCAAGCAATGGAAGCAGATACCTTAGGAAAAGGCTTATATGTAAAACCATATAAGCGAGGTTTAGGCCTATATATACAACCGTAATAAAAAAACTCACACTGAAGCTACCACGTCACGCCTTAAGCAACGTCGAGCTATCAAAATTTGTTGAGAAATTGAAAATCCCCTATTTTAGAGGGATATACATGCGAGATAAATTACCTATACGAATCCATACGAATGAATGTGGTATAGTGAATCTGGATCACCAAAATAAGCGGGGAACACACTGGACGGCTTACATCAAGCGTAGTGGACATATAACATATTTTGATAGCATAGGACATATTAAACCACCATTAGAATTAATTCACTATTTTAAAAGTGATGATAGCAGCAACACGATTGACTATAACTATACCAAGGTTTAAAACTTCAATATACAATTGCGCTCATTTAGTCTTACGTTTTTATATGACGGTTCGTTTTGATTCGCAGCAGTCGTTGCTTGATTGTAATGTCGTACACATTTACATTTACCGATGCAAGCAGTATTTTGCAAGCCAACTGTAATCAACCGATTTATCTTGATAATGAGTCGGAATATGTAATGGGGTTAACTAGTTTTGAATCTTTCAATACTGTACTTCCAAGAATAACCAACTGATGTTTGAAGGAACTAGAATTAAAATTCCGCCAGGATCATACGAAATCGCGGATGTGAATAAACATATAGATGATACAGTGAAGGGTTCGAATAAATTTTTTAATTTACGGGCGAGCAATAACACTATGAAAGCAATTATGAAAGCAACACATGATATTAACTTTAATGTAGAAAATTCTATAGGACATATGCTGGGATTTAACAAAAAAGTTTATAAAGGTCATGAATTACATACATCTGAAAATACTATTAACATTACTAAGATTAAGTCGATAATTATCGAATCCAATATAACAAGTGGAAGTTTTAAAAATGGAGAGGCGTCACATATTATTTATCAATTTTTTGCCAGTGTACCATCGGGATACAAAATAATTGAGTCCCCTCTACATGTCATCTATTTACCTCTAAATACATCCACCATTTCAACCATAACACTTAAAATAGTAGACCAAGACGGAGACCTCGTCAATTTCAACGGTGAAGTCATAACGATAGGATTACATTTGAAGAAAGGATGGTGACGCAGTATAACACATGTGTGTGTAGCCACAAGTTGAACTATAAATGATCGACGTGTGGAAATACGAGAGTCAGTAAGAGGGCAACCCTCAAAGCATTGACAACGCAGAATAGAGCATACTTGCAAAGTCTTGGTTTCATAGTAATACAATGAGTATATTAAACGTAAACGAAAAAGTTGTTGTTGATAATGCCATAGTAAATTCCGAACTCCACACCCATCAACCATATACTACGAGATTTGGAAACAATGATGAAATCAGAATACCTATTCAGGAAGACATGTGCACTTCACCATCAGAAAGTTATGCATACGTAGAGGGAAGATTGCTGAGGAAGGATGGTGCCGTCTCTAACACCGCGTGGTTTGTTAATAATGGCATTGCATTTTTATTCAGTGAAATTATGTACGAAATGAAAAGAATAGTGGTAGATTCCGTGACGAAGGTTGGATTAACGTCTACAAATAGTATACTAACAAATGGGTTAGGGTATTTTAATGTATGTGTCCCTTTGCGAATGCTACTTGGCTTTGTGGAAGACTACAATAAAGTGATTTTGAACATCAGACAAGAATTGGTTTTAATTCGCAGTAACATTGATACCGATGTGGTAATTTCAACTGTTTCAAATGAAGCACTAAAAGTTAACATAGATAAAACAAATTGGAAAGTTCCGCACATCATTCCAGCATTAGCGGAGGAATTGGAGTTAACGAAGTACATTGATAACAATGAATATTCCAGTAGCATTTAGAAGTTGGGAAACACATATATCCAGCAGTTCCCACAACAGATAAATACATGGGCAATCAAAACATCGACTAGTATAGAAACACCTAGATACGTTATTATCGGATTTCAAACGGGACGAGAAAATAGTGTTTCTCAAGATATGAGCAGATTCGATAAATGTGCACTAAAGAATATTAGGGTATTCCTTAACACGGATCGTTACCCGTATGACAATTTAAATGTAAATTACGATAATAATTACTTTGTTACATTGTATGAAATGTTTGCTAAATTACAAATGTCCTAATATCAAAGAGATGGTCAACCATTACTCACACCTAATCAATTTACGACAGTCGCACCATTTATAGTGGTAGACTGTTCGAATCAAAAAGAGACATTACACTCTAAAGCAGTACTACTTCGTATAGAATTCGAAACAGCAGTCAACATACCCGCGAATACAACAGCATACTGTGTTATACTCCACGATCGCTTAGTTACGTATAGCGCGTTAACCAATGCAGTAAGACAGTTGTAATACCATGCCCGCCATATTCGACGTACAAGGCTTTAAACTTTCAAAAGTTTTATACCGAAAAAACTCGCAATTTTTATGGAACACAAGTAGCCCACTACATGTTTAAATCACCGTATCTATGCCATACGTTATATGCGAGAGTCGCCGTCAAGCTACTAGGTTAATTCATAATCAACACTGTATAAAATGGGTAATGGGGCATACACCAATTTCGCAGAATTCTTAGCCGCTTGATTCTTTTAGCAGAGATGCACTCAAACACAGAAAATAAAACAGTAACATTAAAAGTTTATTTTAACAGAACATGCGGCAAGAACAATAACACTTTTACAACTAATAAAATATATTTTTACTGACGTTTATTATTTTTTGATAACAACTGCATTTTGTTTTTCTAAACTTATGGGATCAGACAAAATACAAATATTTCCATTACTCTCCCTTGATCCCAGAAATGAAGAAAACTTAATTTTTAATTAATAAGTATATTCATACCTATGCCCTTTGTGCAAAATATATGCTTTTCTTTAGTTACAGCTTTAGTTAAAAAATCGGCAAGTTGAGTTTTAGTGGAAACATAGGATAACTGGATAGTTTTATCATTTAAGAGTTCTCTAATATAACGAAATCTAATTTGGATATGCTTGCATGCTTTATTTGTAATTGAATTACACGCTATGGGAATAGCACTCTGACTGTCACAAAATATATTTATCCCATTATTAGGTAAAATATTGTTTAACTGTTGACAGTTTTTAGTTAGTTCATAAAGTAAATTGTATGTATATGAGGCTTCTTTAGCCCCTTGACTAATAGATACATATTCTGCTTCACTCGAACTAAGGGCCACTATCCTTTGTTTCTTACTTTCTCAAGCAATGGCCGCTCCACTTAACATAAGAACAAATCTTGAATAGGACTTACGATCTGTGGGATCGTTACCCCAGTCAGCATCTACATAACAGTGTAGGCTGTCACAATTTTTATTTGAATATACTAACCCTAAGTTAATAGTCCCCTTAAGATATCTAAGAATTCTCTTAGCTGCCTGCCAGTGACTTTTATCATAACAATGATTAAATTGACTCAGGTATGAGACTGCATATGCAATATCTGGCCTGCAAGTTATACTTAAATATGTTAAGCTTCCTATAAGTTCTTGATACAAAATTGAATTATCAAATGAGTTTGAATCTTGAGGTTTTTGAAGTTTTAAACCAGTCTCAAGAGGCGTTGCTACAGAATTTGCATTTTTTAAATCAAATCTTTCTAACAAATTTACTATGTACAGACTATTACTTAATTTTAAAGTACCTTCATCACGACTTATAGACATACCAAGAATATGTGTGGCCGGCCCTATTTAGCAGAGATGCACTCAAACACAGACAATAAAACAGTAACATTAAAAGTTTATTTTAACAGAACGATAAAGATACATGCGGCAAGAACAACACTTTTACAACTAATAAAATATTTTTTTTACTGACGTTTATTATTTTTTTAATAATCACTACATTTTTTTTGTTTTAAGAGATCACTTGTAATGGTTTGAGATGAATTTTCGAGGGCCATTACCATTGAATCATATTCTTGGGTAAGACCAGAAAGCATTATTACTGCTAAAAATTCATCATCCAACTGCTTGTTCATAGCTGTGAGCTGCCGTGTCACACTTAAGCACTCGTTTACATAGTCCTCCATTGACTTATAATCTAAAAGTCTAATTGTAGACAGTCGTCGTAATATTTTTACGCGACTGTATAGACTCTGATCCTCATAAACCTTCTCAAGTGCTTTCCAAGCATCTTTGGCATTTTTGCACGAAATTACTATGGGAAATACGCACCTGTCAACACTTACATTTATTTTAGCTAAAGCTTTTTCATCTTGCCTGCTTCGTTGTTCTTCGCTTGAAGTGTCTGAGTCTGAATATCCGTGTATAGCGAACCATAACCCATCTAAAGTTAAAATGTTCTTAATTCGGAACTTCCAGTCTTGGTAATTTTCTTTTCCCTTTAATTTTAGTGTTGGTGAAAGATTTGTGGAATTTGAATCACTCATTTTTAAGCAAGTGAGAAAAATTGAATCACAAAATCACAAACACTTTAAATTAAATTCTGGGCCCATAACCTTTTAGCAGAGATGCACTCAAACACAGACAATAAAACATTAAAAGTTTATTTTAACAGAACATGCGGCAAGAACAATAACACTTTTACAACTAATAAAATATATTTTTACTGACGTTTATTATTTTTTAATAACAACTGCATTTTGTTTTTCTAAACTTATGGGATCAGGCAAAATACAAATATTTCCATTAGATTCAACCTATAGGTACAGTATACGTCAAGGGTAGAAAGAAAGCGGATTACATCAGAAAATTTGTTACACAACCCGTTATAGAACTTGAGGAACACCCTACTCTTCCTGCTTTGCAACCAGTTTGTTATTATCATTGTAAATCATTATGTCACTGCGCTCTGTATAATGTATACCATCTGTAAGCTTGTACACTCTTTAAATAAAATTATAAATATATATATATATATATATATATATATATATATATATATATATATATATATATATATATATATATATATAGTTATCAGTTAAAATTGCAGTAACACGCATTTAAAGTAAACGTCTCCATTTTGTACATTAATTATTTCCTGTTTTTAAGTACTTCTTACATGTATTTAATCATACATTCATCAATATTTAGTAATTGTTACATCGTCACATTCCGATTCAATTCATCATTAATTTATTATTAGTCCAGAAGAAGAAATAAAATATTTCGAAATATCGACTTAATAATGGAATTTTAAAAATTTTTTAAAATTAACAGTCTGCTTCCTGACCTTAAATACCAATTAACGAGGCTTTATTGTATATATATATATATATATATATATATATATATATATGTACTGGGTGTCCGGATAAGGGTACGAAGCGGCTGTATCTCGACAATGGTAGGGTCTAGAGGTTTGGAAAAAAAATCCTTATAAGTAAAGTGGACAAGAGAAATAGCTGGAAATTATTTTGAAGTTCATAATTTGACCGCTAGGGGACGTAACTACTATAAAGAAACATAAAAGGAACATTTGACAGCTTGGGTAATACCGCACCATTTTGTTTTATCGACATTTTTTCGTACATATCATAATAAGGGAGTGGGGAGCCAAAGGATTTGTCAATCTGTGCATTTTAATATCGCCTGAACCGTTCACCTGATTTGAATATTTTTGGTCTCATTTTTGGTTGGTTTTTGGTAAACTGTTTAGTTTAAAGTAAATAAACTAGAGGGCGTTATCTGCAGCGTTTACACATTTTTGCGATTTTCGAAAAAAAGTTAAATGGAAAGGTACTCCTTTATTGAAAGATTCTAAACCAACATAAAAATAGCTAAATTTTAATGAAAATCGCATCCCGATAACTCCAATCGATCTTGATTTATATGAGAAAATGTCAAAAATTGGAGTACTTTATTCCGATTAAGTATCGAGAAAAATAAATGCCGTAGCCATTGTAACTGCTAAATTGTTTTGTTTTGTATCTCAGATTTACTTTTTTAATTCGATAATCATAAAACATGCCATTTACTAACGCGGAAGCATTTTTCTTAACACCTTTCGCTTTCTTAACCACTTGATCATCAGCAATCTTTAGACAATAAGATAATAATCCTGCTCCATAGAAATATTGAATAACTTTCCCTTCATACTGATCTTCCATTCTTCTGACGACGGATGTAGTTGTTGTAATATCATGCAGACCGTTTTGATAGTTGGATGTGTCACATTCATCAACATTTTACCGCATATGGGCATACACATCATCATTTTTTATCTCGACAATTAAAGAATCTGTGCCTGTATAGAGCAACGTTACATTATTACCGTAATGACTGCGCAAGATATCGTAAAAGAATTAATACATTATAATTTTAGAATGATCTAAAATACTAAATCCAACATATACGGGTTTGTCATAAGTAACGACCTGTTTGGAAATTTCCACTGCAAATAATTTATCAGTAAATTGATTAAAATTCTTAAGTTGCGGTTTTGCGACGTACCGTGCTAGACCCAAGCGACGTCCGTTATTTTCCCAATGTGTTAATAACTTTATTACTCTTCTTTTGTCGACATTCTCCATTATTTTACCAAATACACCATTGTTCATACATTTAAAGAAATCCTTTTCGAATTTGTTCTTGACTTGATTCCGAAGAGTTTTATTAAGGTCTATGTATGGTACTAGCCAAGGACTTTGACGAAACCGTAAAACTCTATGAATATGAATAACAATTAACTCATGTTGTATACATTGGTTTAAATATCGGTAATGTATAACATAGTTGGTCTTATCACATAAGCTAGGAATTAATTTTCCTCCTTGGAATGTGGTGCGCAGATCATTTCAGGCAAAACGGATAATCATAGTGTTCATCATGCAGGTGATGCGGATAGTGTATATCTACCTCTACCACATACCCAATATCAGCATCATCATTAACCTTCAGTACATCAAAGTTTTGAATTTCCTCTTCAGTTAACCACATAAACCCATTATGAGGTACGTGTTGCCGCATACTCCATCCGTATAAATTCGTGGGATCTAAATACTGTACAAAGATTTTTGGACGATTAGGATCCTAATTTGGGACAAACTCGTTGTTGGTAATACTTCTTCGCTTAACACAAGTACTCACTCCACCACGAATACCTTTCTTAAAAGTTGTACATACCCATATCAGTCAATAATTCTAACTCTACTTTAGTACATTTCAGCATGGCATCTCACGCCAATTCAGGTATTGTAACATACTACGCTGGTTCTAATCCATGCATGTCTATACATAGCCGCCTAAAGTTTTCGAACACGTCAGTCAACAGCAACACGTCTGATTTTAAATATATGTCCGCGTAATCCCCGAGTTTATTACACTTAAAGTGATCCCACACCAGTAGGACGCGATAGTATTCTTCATCGGATATATTTTCATCACGCATTTTATCGTAGAATTTGTCATAGGAAGGTACTGTGACGTCGTCTAATTTATTAAAATTATCCACGTACGCGTAGGGGAAATTACATTTCTTTCTAAGTTAAAGTCATCATCACATTGATCATCTGATAAATTATGAGATAGAGTATCTAAGTATGCCGCCATGAACCTACAACTGTCGACGAATCGCAAATTTATGTACTTTTTTTCCCTATGGCCACGACCATTAATTAATTCATCCATATAAATATGCTTACCGAACGTTATATATTTCTCACTATTAACAGGGAGTACAGTAATTTCTTCAGTTTCACTCGCTAACTGTTTGATGAACAGGTGGACATAATAACCACTGAGATCATGGAAAAAAACTGGGATAAATGTAGGTAATTGATAGTTTAAATTGTAATTTGAATGTGACGCACCACGATATATACCATTGACATAGCAGTGATCTCGTACTTTGGAATTTGTAAAATCATCCGTAAAAAGCTTGGCGCATATATAACAATTACGACTTTGCTCATGTTGTTAATCAGTTAGTGGTAACATTGGAACAACAGTTTTCAAATGCTCACTATATATCCGTTTCACATCACTCTCGAGTCGTGTAATAAATACCTCCGCGGCATTAACCCCCCTATAAAGTTCTAATTTGGATCAAGCATCGTTTATACCGCACTTAATATAATAACTGAATGAGTATGGTTCATGTTTACACGTTTTTATCGTGAACGGTTGTTCGGGATCGGGTTCCGCCGTATTTACCGGTACTAATAGCGCTTCAAAATCTGCATATATTGCGAACGGTAGAAACATCTGTTTTTGATAGTTTCAAAACGCAAGTATATTTTCCGCATAGAACTCCCCGGTTCTGTCTTTTCTTTGCATTACGTCAGGTAATGTAGTGTATACGAAATTACAGTCATGCTCCTGCGTTCTAAAGTAATGAATACATGAATCACAAAAATATTTTGCCCCATTACGTCGACTTGTTTGGTTGCTAAGTAAACGAGAAAATTTTTGAACCATACATAATGCTGATTATCTGTTTGGTTACTGACTAATAGCAACAAATTAACATGAACAGGTTGTTTAGCTCTTGTATAGTAGAGAGGACCCACTCCCTCAGGAATACCATGACCATCACGATACGTATCCTCCTGTCCATAAACATTGATGGAGATATTATTGTTGGACTCAAACGTTGAGATGTTAGTCAGCTTAACAGGAAATTCTACACCGTTCCAGTTGAATAACGTCCTGAAATCAGGGTAAGAAGTCGTCCGTTGTGGTAACCCCGTCGGTGTCGCTAATGCTGATACAATAGCCCACTCAAAGCAGCAATTATCAATATTCTTCACATTCACTGTGGCATGTTTATGCGAAACCTCAGGCGGGACATTAAACCCGTAGTGGGAGAAAATTTCAACATGTTTACCTCTAAATATACGAAATTCACCAGCGACCACCCTACGAAACAACATATATTAATAATGTACTACTCTACTACTCATAACTCGCACTTACCAGAATCTTTATGCTGAAATTCTGATTGCTTAGCACCCAAGATTTCCACTACTCTTTGAAAACACCCTTCCAACGCCATCCGGACACTGAATATATCATATTTCGTTTGAAAGGACTTTAATTCGGTACCTTCTCTACTGTTCAGAAAGCACAACCCAAACAACTCAACATTACATTTCAACGAGGGGTGTTTCTGCAACTGAATTTGTATTAGTTTCAAAACATTCACTTTAACGTCACCCATAAACGTTTGCACATCCGTATGGGTATTGCATGGTGATAGTCTATACGAAACAATGCGTTGTTTAAAAGCATTGAGGATCACTTCAACACCAGTATCAACGACTAGACACACATTTGGCTTGTGTCTATTGCTTCTAAGGTGTCCTTGATAAGCATATCGAGGAACATCAATCGAACAATCAGTGCAGTGCACAATTTCAACACTTTCGCTACTTTTATTTTGTACTGGTTCGCTGCTTTGGTCTGACATACGCTTCCGTGAGTTGTTCAAACCCGATGGTCCTATTTCTGCAAAGGAATCATCAGCATGTCTGATGGTCCAGGTTGTGCAAGACCTTCAGCACTATGGCTACGTTCCGTTCTCTTCGCATCGGAAGTACTTGGTTGCACCACATTCGTAACTGCGGTACGATTTTGCGGTACAGCCTGCGGCATCTCTGAAGGGGGGGTAGTTGGAACACTTATCCAACACGCAGTTTCTTGATGTCGCAGTAGAAAATATTTTCTTGAAATTTTCTTCAGATATTCACATTGAAACTTTCTATTGCGATCTGTAACAGAGAGGATGTATAAACAATGTATAAGTGAACGGGTAGAGTTATGTGTTTTGTTATAATTCCTTTTTTAACTCTTAATTGTTCTTTATTAGTTTATAGCATTACTATCATGTATTAAATTGTTAAGAAAAGTTAAGAAAAGGATAAAATCAATGATGGATATATCAGGTTGAGGGGTAGAGTAGTGTACGGGTAAGGAAACAATAACAATGATAGCTTCGATAGTGTTGCTGAGCACACATATTCTACCCAGCATTGTATCTCACCCTGCCATGTGCTTTGGGATGGAAGCAAGGTATTACCCCTACCTGTTTTCCAGAAACTCCCCAGCGCATATAGGGCTCAACACACTCTAGGGAGAGGGTACTGCATTTTCCACTATATCCCTCACCGGTGGTTGCACAGGTAAGTATTGTATGTGTGTTGCAGGACTCCTAAATACTGATAAGTCATTTAGCGATCATTCATTATCTATAAAATCAGCAGCACACACAGAACTGGGGATACTCTCTGATGTTCATAGTATGCTCATAGCATGAGTTCATAGGACTCCACTCTTCAGCGAACTTTGCAATACAAGTAGGGCTCAGGATACCATCAGAGATGGGCCCCCTGACCTCTCCTCCTACCATAGAACTACTGTACGACCACTCCTCCATAAATTCTACGGTAGAAGCAGGGCACAGCAAACCTTTAAATAGATTCCCTACTATTCTGACCTCTGCATATGTTGCAGATGTGGACGATTGCTCATCTACAACGCATGCAGGTGTCACAGTAATCGGAGATTCCTATTTCCCCAGCATCAGCTGCGCCACAGAGCTTGACGCAAGTGGAGTCCATTCATCCCCAAACTCTGCAATGCAGTCAAGACTTAACCTTTTGCGGTCGGTGTCATGTACAGCATGCCACCCACTGTAGTTGTATTTAAAAGCAAGTGGACCGTCCCTGAACTCGAATGGCATGCTACGCATGCAATTTACAAATTTGGGTTCCGGTCGGTGGCATGTCTATCATGCCACAACTTCAAAGTCTTTCAGCTCTTAAAGCATGAGTCGGATGAGAAAACCGATTGAAGATTCGTATTCTATCGGGAAAAATCACCTAATGTAATGTGGTTAGTTGTAGTTTGAACGACCGTTTACGCTAGAATCAATTTATTTTTCTTCGCTTTCAAACATCGAAATTAATTCTTTGAACGTTTCATGTAAATAATTTTCACTTATAATGAAATAATTAATGTTAATAAATATTTGTACAGTTAAAATTAAAAAAATTAACATTTATAAATAATGTTAAAAATTAAATTTAAAAATATTTAACGTTTCTAATGTATTTTTTTTAAACATAGACATTTTGATTAAAATGTGCAAAAGAAAAGGGTTCAGTGACAAGGAGCTTGAGGAATTATTATATTGCGATGATGATTTGGAAATCAATTATTTAGACGATGAATCTGATTCCGATATCGAAGAAAGTGTGCTGGCTAGCGATGGTCTTGGCGACCCTGAAGATTTAGAAGAGGATGAAATTGATAGTGCAGATGGAATAGGAAATTGGGGAATTTGGAAAGATAAAGAACCAAGGTTTAAAGAGTTTTCTTTCACACAAGGTGTTGGTTTCCATTCACCAAGGAATGGTAATCTAAACAGGGAGCTCGACTTTTTCCAATTGTTTTTCACGGATGAGCTGTTACAGGCAATTGTGGATGAAACAAACAGGTAGCTATTTTATTTCATGTTTATGATCATGCTACATTTTATCTATTTTCAATATATTCAGACATTCAGCTGAAAAGGTTCAAATGAATACTCCGCTTACAAAGCGATCCATCTGGTCTACTTGGAAACCTCTTAATTTAGAGGAATTTAAAGCATTTTTGGGAGTCCTTATTAATATGGCATTAAATCCTAAACCCGACATGACAGATTACTTCTATAATGCCTGGGTGGATTATCAACCATTCTATAAAGATATTGTCTCCAAAGATAGGTTTTTCCAACTGTTTTGGAATCTGCATGTTTCACCACCGGAACCTAACCGAAATGTAAATAATGTAAAAAGTCGCAGTACAAAGGTAAAAACTGTGCTAAACTATCTGGAATCGAAATTATACACCCCAACTAAACATGTTTCTGTAGATGAAAGCACAGTAGGATTCAAAGGCAGGGTTTCATTCCGAGTATATAATAAAGATAAGCCCATAAAATGGGGAATAAATGTTTATGTCCTTGCTGACTTTTCAAATGGATATGTTTTCACTTTGGAGCCATACTTTGGAAGTCAAACCACAGTAGCGCTAATTATGCCCGACCTTCCCGTTACTGCACGCACAGTGGCCCATTTAACAAAAAAACTTTTAGATTCTGGAAACGGTACAGGATACCACGTTTATGCAGATCGGTACTATACGAGCCCATTATTAGCCGAGGAATTGTATAAAATGAGAATGAATCTTACGGGAACGGTGATGGCAAATCGCAAAGGACTTCCACAACAAGCAAGATCTGCTTCTTCTATAAAAATGGGAAAAGGGGAAGTAATTGGGGTCCATAACAATACCATTTCAGTTTTGGCTTGGAAAGATAAGCGTGTTGTTACAATGCTATCAACACTTTATGACGATTCCGTAACGGACGTAAATAGACGAACGAAAACAGCTCAAGGTGTATGGATAGAAGAAGAGGTTGGAAACGAAATACGTTTAAATGGAAAATTTCATGCCATATATTTGAGAAAGAGCAATATGGATTGTAAAGTATGCAGCGATAGAAACAAACCCAATGGACGTAAAACTACAACTTACTTTTGCAATACGTGTCCTAGCAACCCCGGTCTCCACCCAGGCGAATGTTTTAATAAATATCATACCCAAAAAAACTTTAAATAATTTACATTTTTCTATGTGTAATTCACAAATATATTAAGCCTTTATTTAAAATGTTTTATGGTTTTATTTCAACTCCAACACACAAAATTTCAAATTTCAAAATTAGTTAGAAAAGCTTGCGAAACGAATGCAAAAATTTAGGATTACTTTAACGTATTATATAGATAGAATTTCCAGATTTTTTTTACATAGACAGATGCGCCATTGTATTTTCTAAAATATACGTGAATATCATTTCAACTAATTCCGCGCGAAACGCCCTTACGAGTTGAACGCACTATGCGCGTCGCTTACTTGACGAGTGCGTGCAGCGGCATGGTACACATACCAACAACCTGTAGGACAGTGAAACTGCAACAGTGTCCGACCGCAAAGGGTTAAGACATGATGCAATACTACCTGATCTTCACTCACGGGTGACTGCATCCTCTCATACGGCTTACGTTCAGGTTGTAGGGTGAGCAGTCTACGTCTACCTGCTCGTACGTGCGTAATAATGCCACATCCAAATCGTCCGCTGGAGGTGGTGTATCCAAAAACCGCAACGTTATTTCACAGTCATCCTGGTCGAAATACTGCCCGCTCTCCACCCGGTCACCGGCAGCACCTCCTTCCTGGAGCAGCTCCATCACAACCTGTGCGTGATTCGTATGAGCCGTTCCCCAGCAACCTCCTCAGGATGGGAGTGTCATCCCGCGGTAGTATCACAACGTGGTTTATGATGTTAACTCGTCCACCCACCGCTACGGTACGATCATAAGCCACGCATGCTCGTGACCTACCTAAAAGCAAAAAAAAATTAAATTACTCATCTGTGGCAGTAATACATGAAAGCATTTCTCCACTACGGTGACGGCTACACTTGGGTTTACAGCATCTAAAAGTGATTACTATTATTAACATAAAAAAGATGAAAGCCAGCAAAGATAACGTTTGTACATTTTACAAGTCCCTTAAGAATTTTATTCACAAAATAACTTTTGCAAAATTTTACAAGTCCGTAAAGATTTTATTGCAAATTACTCCACAAAAATAATTCAATAATAAAATAAGCACTTACCATTACAAGAAGACATGATGTAACACCACTTTATAACACTTGGAACTTTTTCACTTTGCGTATAACGATTGAATGACTCTCCGGTGGAACAACCTACCCTTATATACAAAATTGTAGGTGGTGGGGGAGTGGAGGAAGGTGGAATTGGGGGAAAAGTGAAAATCAGGTCAAGGTCACCTGCATATATACACGAAGGTGGGTGGAGGGCCCCCCAACAGACCTTGAAAAATTTCCTCTAAAAATGCATGAAAAGGGTTGTTTTTAGTGGGGAAAACATCTATATTTAGCGAAACGAAAACAGTACAAATTATTCGTACAACTGATGCTATAGTTGACACTACTGAACATACAACGACTTCAAGAGTAGGTTCTCCATCATCTCCCTAGGTAAAAACTACCAAATTTTACGTTTTTAATTTTTTTTTCATGCTTGGTATATTTCTAACGTTTTTTCTTTTTTACAGGTTTCTGTTACCCCCCGTTCTCCACCGCCTGGGGAACTCATGTGTTCATTCAACTTTATCCCGCTAGCGTCCTCAACTCCTCTCCCAGATGTCCCGCCAACTCCTACTCCTCAGGTTTCCTATCCACTTGACGGTGACCTCCTTCAGCGCCCACACCTCAGTATTCCTCCCCCTCTTCCCCTGAGGTTCCGTATATCCCACCCTCTGCATCCTGTTCTATTATCATGGACGCCCAATCCACTGACGATGAAATTTATGAAGTGACGACCGTAGTCCTGGACTCTCTACAAGATTAGAATCCTGATGCGGATACAGTACTACTTGACATGACCAATGCCGAAATCATTACTATCAGTGACGAAGACACACCACTACCTATTGACATAGACGAACATAACGATGATAGTAATGACTTCGTCAGCATATCATGCAGTGTTGAGGGAGTATGTTCTTCCTGTGCTGGGAACGACTAGCTCAAGACTGGTAACTACGAGTCCGACGTAGACATGGACCCTGTCTACAGATATGATTCCGACGACTATGACAATGACGCACTACAACAACAGCGACTACTTCGCGAAACACGTAGTGACTTTTGTAACGAAACCATCGTTGAAGAGAGTGGCGATGAGGAGAACTTTATGAACACTCACTAACAACATGCAACAACTTGAACGTAGCGCTCACGAACCGTCAGACGTGGTACAGTCACATAACAGCATACAGGACGAAAACAATGACAATGGCAGTGCTCCAGGCGTAGCTGCGCAGATCCAGGGTCACGGAAATAACGAAAACGCTGGCGAGGTGCAAGACAATGACGAGGAAGAACTTGACGATGACTGGTTTTAGGCTACACATATCCCTATGACCATTGGTCGCACTATGCTTCCACCCCTCTACAACGTTATGTGTGCGATGCCATTCGTCCGGAATTATGACTACGGAGAGCTCTCTAGAAGAGCAGCTCGACCGGATCCCCACACTAGGCTTGTAAGATTATACCTTGACTGGCATAGTGTTATAAGCCTAGCTATACTGAGCGTTCGTAATGCAGCTCTTCGACAAGTGATCTTTGCAAGTGATCGGGCATAGTAAGAATAACTGACAGAGCTCTCCTTCTACTTATGATTTATTTCCAGAAAAACGTCGACCCCAATTGTTCGACCCCAGACCATACAGACCGACACTAACTGACTGGGCGCGGCGACTACTATACAGACAGGTAGATATACAGACAGAGAGACAGACATACAGAGAGAGAGACGGACAGACAGACAGATACACACCACACGGTGTATATGCTCAAATATAACAATCATACTGTGATGGTATACCATCATGTACCGCTGATGAACATCTGCTAGTCCTCTAGAGGAGCATCTTCAGACGATACGGTTGAATGCTTCATCTGTGGAGTTCGAATAAACCAATGTCGGTTATCTGACACTCCGCTATAGGAGCACCTCCGACGGGCACCACACTGCACGTACGCTCAATTACTTGCACCCCGTCCTCGCAGGTGTAGTGATACAGAAGTGGAAGGGACCTTTTGCACTTGTACTAAATCAAAATGTTTTATTCCTAGAAAAAATCATATATCTGTATAATACACTGATTACATTTGTACATACAACAAATAAATCTATTAGCATATCATTATCTTTTTTTAATGTGGTTCTAAGTGTGGTATCAAGAAGTGTAAAAAATTACATGAGCAAGCCTCGAAAAAGTGAGATGTTTATCTGAGTGGGTAGGATGCGCAACTAGCCTTGATAATGTGTTGAGTGTTAGTGATCTTCGTTTTTTTTACACCTTACAGTGGTGGTAATCTTAGAAATGTGGGACCTTGGGAAAGTTGAGTGCAAACATGACGTACTTCTTTCGTAACCTTGAACTGGTGGGACCTTGGAATTGTGGTAACCTTGGAAATGTGGGACCTTGGAGTTGTGGTGTGTTCCTAAAGTCTCCAATCTTACCTACTACCGTAATACGATATTATAGGTGCAGTAATCTATTGGCAAAATAGGTTTGGCAATCCTGCACTGTTTTACCATAAGCCCCATAATGAATTTTGAGGTTTGGATACACTGTAGTTATACATTGATAAGTAAATTTTGCCTTAAATATATTTTAATGTAGCCATTCTACGTCGTTTCATTTGAAAGACAGTGTTATTGCATTGCAAAGTAATGAAAATGTTGAAGTCAATTTGGTACAAGTTAAACATTTATACAATCAAACCCAACTATAAAAAATGATTATTAAACATTAGCTAAACAGGTCTACGTATTGTCTACAAATTGAATCGTAACAATTGGTAATGATTGAGTATATCGAGAACCAATGACCAGAAAATAAAATTTTTCCGATATAAAGTTACTGCCATAAAATTTTATTTCAAGTTTTATGACATTGTATGTAAGTTTAATACAACCCTGTTACTGCAATCCATCAAGTTCTTTGACTTCCCTCTCTCCTCATATTATAATCCTAAAGTATAATCGGTGGTTTTTAATTAATGTAATATTGGTTGTTGTTTTGTTGTGTTAAGGAAATAAATCTGAATGCGAAGATTTCAAATATATTTTAGAAGGCATATTAATTAGATGCGCTTGAGTAAAAAGAAAAAACTTATCTCTGTTACACAGAGAGATAAGGTTGTATTAACTTGAATATTTCGTCGTTATCCGCATTGAAACTTGGCAATTGGAATTTAATAGGTATAGACATTTCAAAGGGTTTCCTAAATTTCAATCAATATCATACGGATACCACGTCAACGTAAAATAAAGCAGTCGTAGTAGCACAGATTGAAAAAAGTGCCAAATAAGCGTGTAACCTTATGAAAAACCATAATACTTAAAATTTTAAACTTAGACATCTATATTTTACTGAAATTCTACAAACAACAATTTTTAGGTTTTCTTGTTTTATACGGTAAGATTTGGATTTGCGTCCAACTTAAATGTTTGTGCAAATATCTCAAACTGTTTTTACTAACGACGTACTCGACTTTGTTAGTTAAATGAAGAAGCAGATGACAGCCCCTATACATTATACAATAGTTAAATTAGTTTTGTATCCATATCTTTATATGTAATTACAAAACCCAAGTTTTCGTTAATGTAACTACAAACTACAAATAATGGGGTATGAATTTGAACCTTATAACGTTTTTAACACTCGTGCCAAGATAATTTAACCCTCATATTCGCAACCAATTCATGCTAACTTTTCTAACACTTTTTCTTAATATTATTGCTTAGAATAAATAACTATATCACAATCAGTAAAATTTATTATCCACATATGCTTTATATTAAATAATTACTGAATTGTATGATTTTCGTGCAATGAATACGTTTTTTTTTGTATAATTACATGGTTATTGTAAATATTCTTCTTCGCTAAACGCACACCTGTTTTTTGATTTTTGCTTTTTTTTATGGACAAAGCTAACACTTTTTTTAATTCCTCCCAGTGTTACAGTATTCGCCCAATTTTTTTTTGTTTTAAATGGACCTTCTTCGTCCAAAAATGTGTATATACAAGTAGTCATTGGTCATTGTAAACCTTTCTGCCTTCGTTGTAATATATTCTGTAACACTAACTTTTCGGTCAATGAAATAAAAAACAACCTTCATTTTACCCTTTGCAACGGGTTAAACATATGTGGCTATTCCTTTATTATGTTTCACTCGCTACAAAGAATAAATGATAGACGTTCTTTTACCATTCTTCATACTTTCAAAATTATTGAATAAAAAGTGTATACTGTTTTTGTGAGATTTGAAATTATTACCTTTAAATTTAATCTGAATGGGTCTAATTTTTAAGGATATCATTTAATGGTTAATTTTGCTTCGCTTGCTATTTAGTTTTCAGTTTGAGTAAACGAACCTTAATATTCATTTTGCACGATTGAGCTTTTTAGTTTATTTACCATATCTGTTGACAGTAGGTATGTTTACTGGTTTCTAGGTGCAACTTGTCGGTAAGTATTTTACTTACCAACGTAAAATTATATATACTACCTATATTTCACAACAATAAGAACAAAAAATTTGGACATTTCTTTTACAACGTCACATTTGACTTTTCGTTTATTTAGTAGAAATTAAATAATTTCAATTGTGGTAAATTTAATAGAATTGTGCAAAAACAGTATGAGCATCATGAACATTAAGGGTTGTACCGGTCGACGGCTATGTTTGGAGGCTGAGCGATAACGTCCCTTACTGATCTTGATACTCATTATACTATTTCATCGGATTCCTGCGTTATCAAGATACGCCACCTAGCTCAAAGTTAAGAAATGATTATCAATGACCAAATTTATGCTCAAGTTAACTTACTTAATTATTTGGATTTCTATTGAGTTTACCTCCTTCTGGATTTATATTTTCAATATTTGCATAAGCTTTTTATAATAATAATCTTGAATAATAAGAATAAATCAAATGTTATACTTATTTAATTACTAAAATTCTCAATTGCAGAAATGTTTTGTTTACAACAACACACAACAATCAAACCTATAGTTATGAGTAATATTCTTAATAGCTACAATGCAAAATTTGCTTTATTGATAATGAACCAATGGTTATTTATATATCAAGGGAGTTATGAGGTTGTTAGTTACCGAGGGCAATAGATTGCCCGAAGTTATTAACATGCATAACTCACGTGATAGATTTCGTACTAATACATTATAAATTAAATATGAAAAAGAAATTTTGTTGATTACTAAAATTAAACGAACGTTGTTTACAAATTAAGTAGGCATGGTTACTGAAAAGTTTGCAAATATTTGTCAAAATACATTAGAGGGAGTTATAGATCTATAACTGCCTAGTATAAATCCTAAGGGATTTATGAACATGTTTACAGTTACGGTAACTAAGGGTTTATTTGTTTGTAATGTATTAGAATGAAATATATTTTCGTTCAGTATCGATATTTAAACAAATTTAAATAGAAATAAAACACCAAGATATAGTTTTATTGTACAGATGAACTCTTATTTGTTATCGCTTCGTTAAAGCTGATGACGTAATTGTTGATTTTTTGGGTCGGTTCTTGGAGGCCTCCCATGATTTATTTGATTACCCTCTCAGTGATGTGGACTTCGGACGCCTTACTTTCTTTTGTTCTCCCCATACCTTTTTTGGAGCTTTGTTGTGGAATAACACGTTTCCACTTTTCTTTCTAACAATTTAATGATTTTGTTATTGACGGCTGGTGGTACTTATAGTTTCTGAGTATCATGTGATTGTCAATTTGAACTATAAAAGGCGTGCTGCAACAAACAGCGAACGAACCACAAACCGCAACGCATCTTCTTTGAACATCAATAATTTCGAGTTATTGTTCTTTATATATCGATTTATTACACGAGGTTGAGAGTCACTATCTTATATTTATCGTTTAATATTTACACACAATTGTGAACGAATTTCGGTACGTACAAAAAACCGTGATTTTTGACATGTGTAAAAGATTGTGATGTAATATTATTCATTTTGTGCATACATACTTGTATAACGTAATACTTATGCCCATTTTGGACGCTTCAGGTAGATCGTCAGATTTTGTTTTTTTGCGTGGTCGTTTTATTACCCGGACTTGTTAACTCGAGACTTGATATTTGTCACCATCTTCTCAGACATATCCATGGCGTTTGCCACACGCTGTAATTTCGTAATTGTAATGAATTAAGGTATACACACTTAATCATACTTCTTGTATAGCAGACACTGATATCAAGGGACTCCCATTTTCTTTAATGTGTGCAATAAACGATGATTAGAAGAAGTAAATGTAGGAAATGAGGAAAGAGTCAAAGGATAAACAAACAAATGGAGGTTGTGTAGAATTAGTCAAATGAGAATTAAATTCATGTGCATATAAAACAAATTGATTTCCCGGTTTTAGGTTAAAACTTACTACTACATTTGCTTATTCAATACCGTATGTCGATTTAGGCAAATGCACTACAAATGTTCACCATCCTTATTTAATTCACTGTGTTATAAGAGAAGACAATATAAGCAAATTGGATAGCTAAATTAATAAATTAATGACGTAGCGGTAAACACTCCTGGTGAGTATAATAGTAAATGTGACATTCCATTTTAAATTAGCAGCAGTTTCTACCATTCCACAGTTATAGTGATTTTATAGTGACAAATGTCAAGTAAACACTTTGAAATTACCTGTGACTTGGTCTACATGGAGCGATTGTGCATCGAAGCACACATATTTCATGTGCAAGCTCATCACCAAAGTGGAAAATGTTTTGTGAAGCTAGAAAAGGATGCGTACGCATTTCGGAAGAAATTTAGCATTACCTGTTATGAGAATTTAATTAAGAAATTTGAATAATTTAGGTCTATAAAAGACAGAAAGCAATGTGTTTACAATTGCGATTCCCAATCTGAAGAAAAAATTGCTTCTGTGCAAGCTAGTATTGAGGAAAACCTGAAGATGTCACTTCGTAAACATTCACAGTCAACATTAAAAGATTAAATCTGCGTAATATTAAAAAAAATCCCATTTAAAAGCTTACAAACACAATATCGCATGTTTGTTAATCGGGTTGTACAAGACGGCAACAAAATACAGATTTTTCAAAACAATAATCTTTAGCGACCTAAGCTCATTTAAAAATTGGTGGTTTTGGCAATAAGGGGAATTGCGGAGAAGGATGCGGTGAAAGTCCAATACAAGAGCAGGAGAAACGACAGTGTACAGTAAAAATAATTGTAGAGTGTGGTTTTTGGACGGGTAGTGTATTTGGCTCATGTTTCTTCCGTAATGAACCTGATATTGCTATGAATGAAGCTTGATAAGGGGCAATGATAAGAAATTGTTGTGAAACGAATTAGAAGATATTGACGTCCAGTATATGTGGTTCCCGCAGGACGGTGCTACTTGTCATTCAGCGAAACACTGAATTCGCTTAGTTGAAGGAAAGAGTTCACGCTAACAACCCTCTAATACCCGAATAGTTCCTAGTTCACATTACCCAAGCAATTGCTGAAAATGGACCAAATGATTTGGGAAAAGAAGTAAAGGAGTTACTAGAAATGTTATAATAATTGTGGTGTAAATGGTATAATTAAAAAAGTGGTGTAATTTAAACGTTTCAAAATGTGCAATAAACGAGTACGAAGTCTAAGGTACTCTCCTTTTTAAGGCTTATGTTTAAAATAATTAATCGAAGATTGAATGTTATGAAGCTTTTCTTTTTTTCCAGTTCTAAGGTTTGGTTGATTTCAAATTTCTTGTACGAATCAAATAAATTTGGATCAATCCGTTCTAAATTTAATTTACGTCTTAATAATTTACGTTTCTCATCCACCTTTCCGCATTATTAACATTTCTGAAATAATTTAAATTTGACATGGTAAAAAATATTTTAGGAACAATAAAATTACACTAATCGTAAACATAATAAAAATATTCAATCGTAATAAAAAATTGTGACAGTATCTTTAAATTGGTCAACTCTAACAATCGAAACTGAAACAAACAAAAGCGAAAATAACCAGCAAATGATAATGAAAGCAAATACAGTCCCTGCTCGGGCGCCAGTGAAAATTAAGTGGTGTGAATGGTATAATAAATTTAATAATAAAAATAAATGTAAGTAATAAAATAAAGAAATAAGTTCTCCAAAACACAAATCGTCAAACTGACTGGAGATACAAACCATTCACCACAAATAGTGCCTTTGTCCCAGTCGGAAGACTCAATAGGGTCGGTTCAATAATTTTGATTTTCTCAATTACCACTAAGTCTGCTCGATTATTTTCACTGAACATAAATAATAAAAAATTGTAATGTAACACTAATAAAATGATCTCGGACGCCAAGTTATTTTTTTTTAATTATCTCGGAACAACTAAACCGAGTTTGTTAACAATAAAAAATGTACAAATATGTTTATTGACAGTTAATCTGATATGATTAAATTAAATATCCCTTAAAAACTAATTGTAAAAACCTTAAAATACTAAAAAATCATTACATAAATACCTTTGTAAAAGTTCTGTACACAAATTTTTTAATAACCTCTGGTATCTAAATGTTTACGAAACGGTCAACCAAGGTGATGTCATACTTGCACTATTATTGCGCAATATCTTGAGATAATGTCAGCCACACCCAAACTGGAATTTTTATCTCATAAATTTCTTCCTGAAATTTTAAATCCAATATTTATTGCATTATTTTGGAGTTTTAAATGCAAAAATTGCAATCATAAAATAAAAACGTACGCAACAGTAAACTTAATTGTGCAATCCAAAGCAGTAATATTAAATGTAAAAGTAAAAAAATGCAGTAAAAAAAGAAAGTGCCATCAAATCAATAACAAAACTTAAATATGATAATTGAGGTTTACAAAATTCACATTTATCTAAATTAATATTTAATTGGGCATCATTAAGCCTTTGAAAAACTTCTCTTAAAATAATAACATGTTCCTTAAAAGTACTTGAAAAAATAATGATATCGTCTAAATAAACAAAAACTGATTGAGATAAATCATGTCCTAAAATTGAATCCATAAATCGTTGTAATGTACTGGGTGCGTTGGTAAGTCCCATGGGCATAACAGTATACTAAATAATCCTCTACGCGGAACAGTAAAAGCAGTTTTTTCACAACTCTCAGGGTCTAAAGGAATTTGCCAAAAAGCTTTCTTTAAATCAATTGAAGTTAAATAACGAACATCTCTTAATTTATCCAAAATATCATTTAAAAATGGTAAAGGGTAAGCATCTTTCTTTGTAATAGAATTTAATTTCTTCACATCAAAACAAACTCGAAAATCACCTAACTTCTTTTTAACTAAAACCATTGGAGAATTCCAAGGAGAACTACTAGGTTTAATAATTCCTTGCTCTAGCATATCATCAACTTCTCTGTTCGCATGCTCCAACATAGCAAGAGATAATGGAAAATAACGTTGTTTAATTGGTACTGCATCACCAGTATTAATTGAATGAAAAACTTTATTTGTTTTACCTAATTTGGAAATTGATAAGGTTTTAAAAAGGTCAGTAACTTGGTTTAATTCAAAAATTTGATCATTATTAAGATCATCAATACTCTTAATCACTGAAAAAGTTGCCTCCGCAGAGTTTGCAACGAAAGAATTTTCACTAAAATCAGCTTTAATTTCAAATAATTGACAAAAATCTACTCCCAAAGTAATTGCAGTAGTAATAGACTCAGAAACAATAACAGAAATAGTTTTAGTAATACCATTAACAGTCAAAGATAAATCAACACTTCCCAAAATGGATTGTAAAGAACCATCAGCAATAATCAATGATGAAAAAGGTGAATTCTTATTTAATTTTAAATCATATTTATCAATTAAATACAAAGCAGACTTACCTAAAATTGTAACGGTAGCTCCACTATCTAACAAAGCAACAAAATTTTCATTAAAAATCCTTACATTAATAAAAGGTCTAATATCATTATTGTTTTCAACAAATTTGGAACAAATTTTAGGAGTTCCATAAAATTCCTTAACTGTAATCAACCATTCTTTGAAAACATGCTTGTCAGCCTCTGAAAAATCATAAGGAATGTGTCGACTAACAGAACACTTCGGGCAATTAGAAAAAGTAACATCGGTATAACCACATTTAAAGCAAAAGATTTTATCATCACCCTTATCACATGTGTGATAGGTATGACCCAACTGTTTACATTTAAAACAAGTTGCTGAAGACTTAGCTGTATTAATTTTTGAAATATTAAAAGTTGAATTTAAATTTCTTAGTTTAGTACTAGTATAATTATTGAGTTTAGGTTTAATATTTTGTTTCAATGTAGAAGAAGAAGGTTTGCATTCAGATTGTCTTTGTGAATCTGAACAAGAATTAAGTTTGAATTTTGAATTCTGAGCTTTTACTTGCTGTAATTTTTTACATAACTCGACTAGATGGAAAATGTCATTAACATTAACAAGAGCTAACTGAGTAGCAAACCAAGGCTGTAAAATTTTCATAATAATTTTTAATTGTTCACCTTCAGGAGGAATATCTAATTGTGAAAATAAATGAACCATTTCGGAAATAAAGAGGGTTGGAATTTCATCAAAAGCCTGTTTTCTATTCTTAATATCATTTAACAAAACTTCATCATGTCCTTCGGGTAAAAAGCCACTTTTTAATTTAGAAATAAGTTGATCCCATGTCTGAATCAAAGGTTTAATCGCCCTATACCAAATTAAACCTTTCCCTGCAAATAAATCAACACTAGATAAAAGCATCTCCGACATTGAAATATTTCGTGCAACCATCAACTCCTCACATCTTTGAATAAATGCAAGACCTTCTTTCTCACTACCATTAAATTTTAAATTTATTTTATAAACAGGAACAGAACTTTTATAAACTTCTAAATTTTGAATTAATTTAGAAAAATCTTCAGCAGGAATACTAACTGAAGTATTAACATTGTCATTAGGTGACATAGAAATATTAGAAGTGTCTAAATCTGGTAACTCATTGTTCAATTCAAAGTTTTCGTTAATATATTCAATAAATTCTAAAGATTCGTTACATAAAGTTAATAATTGATCGTGTAAATACAAAAATTCATTATCAAAAGTGATGTAATTTAAACGTTTCAAAATATGCAGTAAACGAGTATGAAATCTAAGGTACTCTCCTTTCGAAGGCTTATTTTTAAAAAAATTAATCAAAGATTGAATGTTATGAAGTTTTTCTTTTAATAATTCCAGTTCTAAGGTTTGGTTTATTTCAAATGTCTTGTATGAATCAAATAATTTTGAATTAATCCTTTCTAAATTTAATTTACTTCTTAGTAATTTACGTTTCTCATCCACAGTTAACCTTTCCACATCATTAACATTTCTAAAACTTAACTCTACTAATAACTCGTCACTACGAAGAACATCCACTAAATAATTTAAATTTGACATGGTAAAAAATAATACACGAACAATAAAATTTCACTAATCGTAAACACAATAAAAATATTCAATCGTAATAATAAATTGTTACAGTACCTTTAAATTGGTTAACTCTAACAATCGAAACTGAAACAAACAAAAGCGAAAATAAACAGTAAATGGTAATGAAAGCAAATCAAGTCACTGCTCGGGCGCCAGTATAATAATTGTGGTGTAAATGGTATAATAAATTTAATAAAAAATGAATGTAAGTAATAATGAAATAAGTTCTTCACAACACAAAGCGTCAAACTGACTGGAGATACTAACCATTCACCACAAATAATGCCTTTGTCCCAGTCGGAAGATTCAATAGGGTCGGTTCAATAATTTTGATTTGCTCAATTACCACTAAATCTGCTCGATTATTTTCACTGAACATAAACAATAAAAAATTGTAATGTAACACTAATAAAATGATCTCGGACGCCAAGTTATTTTTTTTTTAATTATCTCGGAACAACTAAACCGAGTTTGTTAACAATAAAAAATTTATCAAAATGTAAAACAATAAGAATATACAAATGTTTATTGACAGTTAATCTGATATTGTTAAATAATATGTATCTTACAACTTATTGTAAAAACCTTAAAATACTAAAAAATTCATTACATAAATGCCTTTGTAAAAGTTTTGTACACAAATTTTTTAATAACCTCTGGTATCTAAATGTTTACGAAACGGTCAACCAAGGTGATGTCATTCTTGCACCATTATTGCGCAATATCTTAAATAATGTTATCAGCCACACCCAAACTGGAATTATCCATATAAATCAATCTTCATGAAATTTAAAAACCCATTTATTGCATTGTTTTGAAGTTTTGAATGCAAAAATTGCAATCCAAAGCAGTAATATTAAATGTAAAAGTAAAAAATAAATGCAGTAAAAAAAGTAAAGTAAAAAAAAAGTGCCTGAAAGGAGCAAATGTTTTAATTTTTAGTACAACGAGTTAAAAGATCTCTTACCATCAAATCAATGGCACTTTCACATAAATTTTAGGGGAAAAACCGCAACAACGCTTCCTGCTGTAATGTGCATCCGGAAGTAAAAAATGGAGGCTTAGGAAGTCAGATCATGTCAGATGATGTAGTCCTGCGCAAAGGGTTAAGTTATGACGCGTTGCGCAAATCAAATTATCAGAAAACAATATTTAAGAAATATGCACTATGAAGATATGCAAATTAAGTTGCCTACCTGATACCTATATTTCAATAATTAATAAAAGTTTCTTATATTTACAACTAAATGAATGAAATACCTTAAGTTAAGGTATATCTTAATACAACACAAAAAAGGGTTGTTACAATGTATCACGTTCCCTCTTTCACAATCATCTTCGGCGAGTTCAGTTAGTAACCCGTGGATTAAAGCATAACAGCATTCAGTATTGTACATCATAGACCAAAGTAAGATTCTTATTACATGTCCTTGCTTTTTTAGCGTATCGTTATAGAAAATGAATATGACTCCCACCGTATAGTAGTATTATAGTAACGAACATAAATTCTAAAAGGTATCTTTAAAAGGAATGATAAAACTTATAGGAGTACCCTCACTGGTTTTAATATAATAAGAAATGTACTGTGTATTTCCGTCAGATGGTATTATGTTCACGCCCACAAAAAAAATTTTTCGAAATAACGCGAAAAGCATATAAAATAGATACAAGGAGTGCCATAGCAGATTGAGAGTACATTTAAAACTGCATCTGGTGAAGTCCAAAATTTTATTTGAGAAAAAAAGTTTTTACAATTTTATGATATTTAAGTTTAAAATGACTTTTGGATCAGGCTGCAAAGTTTCTCATACATTCCCACTAAATATTGTAGTGAAGAGCTTCCCGAACAAAATATCTAAATCCTACAGCTACACTTCTAACAGGACAAAGGAAAAGCGCCTCTTTCTGATGCACTCAACACGTCAAAATTTGAAAAAAAACGGTTGCCAATAGGAAATTTTTGTCAAAGTTGAACTTAAATTTCATGTAAACCTTAAGTTAACTTAACCATGACGCCATTCCCTTGCGGGGTAGGCAAAACAATCCCTGTCCCTTATTTATTTTTCAGTAACAATATTTCTACATGCTTTCCTATCTCCGCATAAGTACCTCCCCATCTTCCGCAAGATTGATACATTGTCTCTGACATATCCTTTTATTTTTAAAACTGCTTAACTTCCTTCCGTTTATCATACATTCTATTTAGCCATGTCTTAGGCGGAATACCAGGCCCTGCCTTACCCTCTAACCTCACCCACATATATTTGCTTCGTTAACCTTACGTTGTTCATTCTCTCAATGTGACTAAACCAACGTAATGTACTACTTTTATATCTATCCATCGTCGCCTTTTCCTCACTACACACCGTCATAATACACTCATCCTTTATCTTATCCCTTCTGGAATCTCATATCCACGGCATTTATTTTTTTTCTTGCCTTTTTTGACATACCCTCACTCCATCTCACTTCCATACAGTAACGACGGGGCAAACACATACTTCCAATCACTTTCCTTCCAGTAATGACCCGTCGTCCAATCTCACCATGCATTGTACCATCTGCAGTAAACATTCTACCCAGATATACCAACTCGTCCACTTGTTCCACAATTTCATCTTGCAGAGTAAACACTCTACTCTGCTTTCCACCTTCCGGATGGAACACCACAATCTTAGTTTGGTCACGTTTATCTTTAGGTTCAGACTGTATCAAACTTCCTCAAAGCAGTTTGTAGCTCATATACACTTAATAAGACTCTGTCATCTGCATACACCAGAACTCGTACATATACGTCAACAAACATTACACCATTTGTATCGGTACATGCTTGTATAACACATTTATCCATGTATACATTGAACAACCACTGTGACATCACACAGCCTTGTCGCACTCCTTGCTCAATATTAAAGTATTCACTCACACCTCCTCTCACCCTAACACATGCCCGGCTACCGTTGTATACTGCCTTTATTCCGTTTATTAGACCTTTATTTACGCCATATTCATTTAATATTTCCCACAGCTTCGGCCTATTCATTCTGTCGTATGCTTTCTCCAGATCTACAAAACACACAGTGCAGCTTCCTTTTTACACTTAATAAATTTTTCGATCACCTGCCGGACGGCAACTATCGTATGAACACATCCTCTCCCTGGCATGAAGCCATCCTGCACATCCCAAATGTTAGTTTATGTAGTTTCTTGTACTCTATCAATCAGTATTCTTCCAAATACTTTACTAGGTACACTGAGCAAACTTATTCCTCTGTATCTCTTGCAATCACTCTTGTTCCCCTTCAGTGGTACAATGTATAATGTACAATGATCGCGCTCTTCCAATCCCTCGGCACTTTTCCACCCTTAAGACATACATTGCATAATTCGCACAATCTTCGTAATAACTTTGCACCTCCGTACCTAAGCATTTCACCAGTGATTTCATCTAAGTCTGCTCCTTGACCGTTTTTCAACCTTCATACCGTTTTCTCTACCTCATTTATCCTGATATCCTTCTAAGTTTCATTCACCATTCCTTCTACATTCTCCTTATTTAACCTTTTAGTCTTACTTTCCTCACTACTGTACAGCTTTCCGAGATATTCTTACCAGCATTTCCTCACTTCACAATCGTCTCATACTATTTCGTTGCTCGTATTCATCACTCCTGCATCGTTCTGTTTTGGTCCACGTTTTGTATATTTGACCCATTTCGAGAAGAGTTTTTTGTTTCTCTCAAAATCATTTTGCATTTTCTCTCCTACCACAGCCATCACTTCCTCTTTACTTATTCTCACTGCCTCCTTCGGGTCTTTCTTTCTTAATCTGTACACCTCATACACTCTTCTTCTCAGTCTCATTTTTCCAGCAATCATTGCCATATACGCATCGTTTTTCTTACATACTACATTTTTTACCGATTTATTCCACCAAGCATATTTTTGTTGTCTACCTACAGTCGCTCTTCCATATATCCACACGCCACAATTGATAACATAGTTTTTCAAGTCTATCCTTGCACTTTCAATGTCAGTGTCTTTTATTTGTTCGTTCTACACTGTTTAATTCACATTCAACTCGTTACTCACAGCATTTGCGTATTTCATTCTCGCATCATTATCTACTAGTTTGTCTACACTAATTTTGGACGTTCGCATTACGTTTACTGTCCTTCTACAGTCCCAGTTTCGCCTTAAACACACACTCGATACTACAAAAAAGTAGTCCGATCCACACTCCAATCTGCGTATTACTTTTGTGTCTTTCACCAGGTTTCTAAGCCATGCATCATATACTATCAAGTCAATCATACTTTTAAACCACTTATTAGATACAAACTTGCTTCTCTTCACTCAGATGTCCACTAGGCGTTCACCATTTTCGTTGAGTCTTTGGTCTCCGAGCTTTCCTAGAACGCGTTCAGTATGTTCTCTCTGCATAACCAGTCATCCGTTCATATATCCCACTATCATCACTCTTTCGTTTGACTTACATACGTTCAACACGTTCTCTACATCATTACAGAAGTTCTCACACTATTGGTCTCTTTCTCCATTCACCGGTCGTAGCATGCTATAAGAAAAGTTCTTCGAAGCTGCTCTTTCATTCCAACCCACATTATCTAGGGAAATACCAATTCGTACTATTTAACACATATTTTCTCTCTTTCACTTATGATCTGCCCAACTCCTTTTGCGCCATGCTCTCAACTCCAGACCACAGTGCTAGGTTGCCATCCTCCATCTCCACAACATAAAGGATGTTGTTTATCGGGGACAAGGCGCAAAGGAAAGGCCTTTGCGCCTTGTCCCCGATAAACTCACAATATCAACCTGTCTTTCGTACATTTTGTACAATCGTAGAACAGTAATATGTCGTGAAGCTTTTCGTCACGAATAACTTTTGTCCAAGACGTCTTGCTCTGTCTATCATATTAACTATGTTATATTAACATATCTTCCGTGCACGTAGTGTTGCAGGATCCTGCATAATTATAAAATATTTTTATTCCGGAAATTCAAGTCATCAAGTATTAGCATCTAAACAAACTGTATATGTCAATAATAACGAAATTATGCACATTACAATTTTTCTTAGTTGAGAGAATAAACGTACCATTGTCTGGTGAAATTAAGTTTGGTTTGCACTGCTCTTCAAGGGATAGCTGCCATTCAATTCCGTAATGGAAAGTTACAATACAATTAACCTTGAGTAAATAAGCTGCGTGTAATTTTTTTTTAGAAACAATGGAGATTGGAATATATTTAGAAACAATTATGTACTTGCTGACTTGCGTTTTATTACAAATTTAGTCCTTTGAGTAATCGTGTTTAATAGAGAGAAAGAACAAACTTTTGGGTGCGCTTGGTTATTCAATTATAATTTTAGGTTACAATGTTTAACAGCTTGAAAAGTTAGAATGTTCATTTGTCAGTTATTCAAAAGTTGTCCAGTAAATTTATAAACCCAATGAACTGCTTCATATGTTTTTAAATATTTTATCTGCGTATTAGCAGATGAAAATAAAACAAAATTACTTAAAACTAGTTTAAAGCTATAAAGTAATTTTGACGAGTCAGAGCAGTTGCACCACCAATATTAATACTGTCAGACGACGCGATGTTGTCAGATTGTAAAAAATAACAGTTTGACAACTGTGAAATCTCAGCTTCAGGGGTTATGTTTATTTTATCACAATAATAAAATAATAAAAGTGGTAATGAAACAAAGTTAGTTATGACGCAACTGCTTTGACTCGTGAAAATTTGTATATTATGGGGAAGAAAATACAACTAGGTTCGATTATAGTAATTTGGGTTTGGAAGAAGAGAAAACAGTTTGAATAATGATAAATACCTAAATCAATACAAAATTAGTTGAAGTGTTTGAACAAGCCAATTAGACAATTACGGTGAGCTTGGATCTGTGGAATGTGCAAGTTAAGCATTTCTAGCGATGGATTTTTATTTCCAAATATGGAATGCAGTTGCGTGTTAAAAGCGTTGAGAGTGTAGAAAGTCTTTTTATG
This sequence comes from Vesta saturnalis, assembly GCA_036346205.1. Classification (NCBI taxonomy): domain Eukaryota; kingdom Metazoa; phylum Arthropoda; class Insecta; order Coleoptera; family Lampyridae; genus Vesta; species Vesta saturnalis. The sequence goes on from JARFJB010001104.1 coordinate 1,218,531, forward strand.
AAAACAAAAATTTGAATCACTTCACAATTGAATAAACCGAACGCGCAATTGTGACATTTGGCAACTTACCAAACTTGCTGCCAGATAGTGTAATAAGGAATCTACAACCATTCTATAGGAATTATTTGTAAAGTTATAACATTTATAGTATACTATGAAAAGTGCGAAAAGTGAAATTTAGTTATTACTTGTTTGACTTATTCTACGTAACGGTTCATGCAAAAGTTGTAAAATATTACTTTCTATGGGTTTATGAAACCGTGAAACTAAACTTGAATTAGTTTTGTTTTTACCAATGTTCCCGTAGACCATTTATCGTAAATTATTATTACATTTTATGAACTACGATCAAATTAACCCATTATCACAACAAAATTATTTCTTTATATTTGGATACTCTAGCTCATGTTTCGTTTTCCTATGTTATTACGACCTAGATTATATTAGTTGATTGTAATATACTTTATTGCGAATGGGAATTGACACAATCGCTAATGAAAACATCCTCAAATTTTTTGTTCTTTTTTTAAGAATAAGAAAAATTACATCATTCAGAGTACTTTTCGTTACATTTTTCAGAATTAAAAACACGCATTATTGAGAGTGCACTTTTGGTTTGTAACTTCGTCGTTTTCCAGAAAGAGCTATTGCCTCGTTTTTTTAATTGAATAGATTGAAGTGATTTATTTGGGTAGTTTTGAAATTACCTTGCATCAGGATTAAACTTTAAAAGTGGTATTAAAGATTTTTCATATAAAATTTGGATATTTCTTACAAGAAACCATACTTAAGAACAAAAATAACCTGACGAGATAACGTACATGTTAGTTCCGTGGTAATTCGCTATTTCTCCCACTACTTTTACTTATTTAACCTCTAAAATTCTTTGTAAAAGTGTGTAATTTTCCTATGCGTTAGTCGCAGCATTTAATGTTGAAGGTAATATTATTGATAATTATAAACTATAACGTAACCAGTCAAAACCTTTGAACCTTTAAACAAATCCATCAGTAAGAGAATTAGTTCCTAACGATTCGAAAAGGAGGAAACAGTCACGTGTTTCATTCCTTCCCCAACGGTGTGGGAGAGCTGCTTTAGCTTTCCGGGCTTCTTCAGCCACAGCGATGGATTCTCTGTACATATGTACAATACGTGTATATGGATTGGATGAGATCGGAAGGAATGGAGTTAGGGTTCTGAGGGGGAATATTAGCTGCGCATGGTGTGAGTATATGCAGTGACCATGCCGCTATACGTATATGAGGAAAACCCCTTTCAAAACCTCACACAGGCTAGATAGTACAGGGAATAGAACACGTTACCTCGTGAATGCTAAGCAGGTCGTGATACCACATCCCCACTATCATTGCATATTGTTATGGTTTACGTTATGTTTTAATTGTTTATTACATAAAAATAATTTTTTTACACTATTATCCAAGATCAACTCATTTTTAGTCACCCAAATTT